>JAPFFP010017671.1:0-16646 GCA_026153255.1 Solanum medicagineum
AAGGTCTGCGTACATTTTACCCTCCCCAGACCCCACTTGTGGGATTACACTGGGTATGTTGTTGTTGTTGTTGTTGAGTATGAATTTCAAGTACCCATGCTTTTACTTCATTCCCCATGACATATACATACATGAACAAGGAATTTTTATGAGATTTATGATGTGAGTTATTACCCAATTATGATTTCAAGACAGGTATGGTTTTGACATGACATGTGATCACATAATGTCTATGATATGACTTTAAGCAATTATGGGTGTGTATACACCATCATTTCAAGTATGAATGAGCTATTCCTATGCATGTAATCATGGATTTAAGTATGATTTGGCTTTTAAGCTCAAGTATGTGTGATTAAGAAATATGATTCGGATTTTAAGCCTAAGTATGTATGATTATGATTTGAAAAAACTTATGCTCCTATTTTAAGCATGTATATGTATATGTATTCCTGTCGGATGATGGTTTAGCACCGAATAAGATTGGAGATGGGGGCTCGACCCAAGGGGTCCTTATATAAAGTCTCCTTCTCATAACTATGTGCCAAACATAGGTTCATGTTTATGCCCCTTTGTGGATGAGTATGTTCTTGTAAAATCCTCTCCAAAATGGGTGGTGGTCCCGTAAGAAGGAGCATGGTCTACCTTTGGCAAGTAGATCACTCTTTTCTCCAGTGTAGAGTGAACACCATAATTCCATGTAATAGCTCACATGGTCTTATATGTCAATTGAGGTCCCATCTCCACTATCTTTAAGTATTATGGCATTCATGCATCATGATTTAAGGCATATTGTTGTGACATTCTTTCCTATATACTTTCTTACATATATATGTCCCCTTTTCATCTAACTTTGAATTGCAAGTTCCTATGTTCATATGGATTGCATGCCCGCATACTTGGTACATTCAAATGTACTTACACATACTTTTGCATACATGAACTAACCATATAGTGACTGAAGAGTATCCTCATCCACCTCTTCATGGCTATATTGGACTTGTGAAAATTTGCTTGTGGTGAGTCCTTTATGTCAAGGACAAGACTCGCCTTCTATCCACCTACATTATGTTATGGCTATTTTATGTATTTTATTTAGAGGGTGAGCCCGAGAGATATCTTGGTCCCCGTCCTCTCTATGACTTAGAGGTATTGTTGGACGTCATGTAAATCTATGTGTGAGCTTGTGGAGGCTATGCTTATGTCTTATGTTATGTTGATGTATGATGTGATGCTGAGATGATGAAATTCCTAAGTCCTACTCCTATAGCGTGAGTCATTGATGTCGTCCAAGTTACACCTCCCTTTTTAGGATAAAGCGATCGTTGTCAAGAAATAAAACCTAACCAAGGTTAGGGTCGAACCCAAGGGAATACGTAGACTTAAGAGAATTCAATTAATGCAACTTGAGTAATTACCAACTTACTTCCTCAAAGGGGGGGGGGGGTTTGCAATAATCAATAGAAAAGTAAACCTAACTAACACAGGTGTTAAATTAATATAGAGAGAAACTAGGATATTGTGTTCCCCATGATTCCCTAACTTAGTATCACAGGATAACCTAATTCTTTTCTAGTGTGTAGCATGCAGAAGGGTAAGTTAAGTTCACCAAATCCTTTGGTCCAGGCGAGAGGCAAATTCACTACATGACTTGGCTCATCTCCGTAGTGTGCATTACTAACCCTTACCTATTAGTCCTAATACAACCTCCCCTTGGTCCAGTTCGATTGATTAGATGAGAACACATCAATTGAATCCTGTTTATTAATCTCTTTTCCTATTAATTACTACCTTGTCCAATCAGCAATACTAGACGGGTTCTAATATTGTCCACCACTAGAAAACATGCAAAGTGAAGAGAGTTAACTAATACATGCATGTACACTTTCCAAGAATTATGAATTATTCAGTTTTTTGTTAGTTCTTCATGGTTCCCACAACCCTAATTATGGATTTAGCTACTCATGATTTGTGTATATGCAAGACTTATGAATTGGAATAACATAATAGAGCACTTACACAATTGAATTAAGAACAAGCAAATCCAACTTCAAAAAAAATCACAAGATTAAAGATCAAATCAAAGTACAAGTATTTCTTAAAACTCTCCAATGTTATCTCACTATTTTTCTTCTCTAATTCTCAAGTTCTCTGTGTACGGTGCATATATTTCATGATAACCAAAAACTTGTTTATAATATTAAAAATATAAGTCCTAAACACAATAGGATAGCTGGGTCGGCATGCCTCACGAATAGGTTTTTGAGCCGTATTGCATTCCACGGTTTGTAATCGAGGCCTCATACAATGCTGCTAGAAAACTGGACTTCAAGTATATGATACCCCTCTACGACCCGTAAAATGGTCTACGACTCATGGGGGGTTTCGTCTGATAAATCTTCAGAAAGTCCCTCATCTCTTATCCTCAGAGCACGAACCATGTTCTACGACTCGTAAATCAATCCACGACTTATCTGCATGTTCGTAGAATCAACTTCAAAAAATCAGCCCATCACTAGAATTGTCCAGGAAACCTACTTTATGGCCCGTAAACTACAACCTGTAAAGGTCTCATACTACATCAAAATCTGCAACACAAAAACACATAAAACGAATTAACATCGCATTGAGAACACACAAAATTCCAAGTTTTAAGCATCAAAAGTGTTGTATTTTGATAGCACATCAACACCCTAAACTTAAATTGTCACTTGTCCTCAAGCGAAGGACTCATCTATATAAGTAATACAGTAACAGGTAGATCTCAACCCAATGACATACATCACATCAATCTTAAACTCAGATACCCACACCACTTTTTTCAAAATAGATTCAGATAACCATCTAGCAAACCAATACATACTAGTGCGTGTGACAACACAATTATGACAAGTGAGGTACTATCAACAACCCACAATCACTGAATAATTCTAATGCTAACAATGCAAATCAAGTGCCATCATAGAAACAAGTCCCATATCTGACTCTCAATAGCAAAATCATTTACCTTCACAAAAGATGTTAATGCATAATGCCCAATAACATAGACTTGCCCTTATACTCATGACTAAGACCTTCAACTACTTGGACTAGGATCACTTTAGGACTTTCTGGTCTTGTAACACCGGTGCAGGGGGCTTTGGTATGGTATTTTGGAAAACATAGTGACTACAGACCCTCCTTGACACTGCGTTTTCCTACACCTTTTGCCTACCAACTCTGTTATTTACCATCTCATCCTCCCTTTATCCTATTTCAAGCTTTTCTGGGTGCTTTCTTATTAATTTTAAAACTTTTTGCCTTAATTTTACACTTTATGTTTTCTTTTTAACTCACCAACTCAGGCATCACTTATTTTTCTTGCACCCAGTACATGCTTTTTGTCCTATTATCTCTATTAATAACTTCTCCTTTATTTTTGTGTTTCACCCTTGTCACGACCTAAGCCTAGGGCCTAGACGTGACACAGGGCGAATTGGGAACCCGAAAGAACCCCAAACAAGCCTCTTAACTTGTCATTACACATCATTGGTTGCGGGAGCATATAAAAGTCATAAAGAGTAAGAATAGGGGTAAAGAGACTAAGGAAAAAGCTTGCATAACATCATAAACAAGAGACAAGAATCAAAGCTCATATCATAGATATATATCATGTCCAACAAACACCTCTAATACATAGATAAGAGCGGGGGCCAAGACAAAGAAACCAGGATCACCCTCATAGTCAAAATAGAACATAAGATGAGTGTCTCAATACAAAATAAGAGCAACATAGACCAAGGTTCCCGAAGTGGAGGACTCACTAACTAGCTTTGAGTAGAACCAATCTTGCCATGTGGAAGAGGAGGATGATCAACTTGGGCACCGGCTCCCACATGGTGATATCATGTAGGCAAGAGTATGCGTTAGTATGTTTGAATGTACTAAGTATGTAGGATGCAACGCAACAAGAGATAGGCATCATAATCAAAATGCATGACAATAGGCAATAGGCATAATATAACAATAAGGCATGTATGATCAACGGATAAGTAAAACATGCTTAAGCAACTCATGCTCATATAGCATATCGTATGTGTAGAAGAGACCAAGCTAGATTTCCAAAGTATAAACCCCTGGTAGGTTAATGAAGATAGCACCCATCACCATAGTGTGTGAGGTACAAATTACCAAGGTAAGTGATGGTAGCACCCATCATCCTAGTGTGTGAGGTACAAACCCCTCATCAAGGTTAGTGATAATAGCACCCATCACCCTAGTGGTTAAGATATTAACCCCTCAACTAGGTTACCCGGGCTCTTAGTCCCCCGGATCGGGCATGGTCTAATACAACACTTTATATAGAATTCATTATGTAAATAAGCTCATTTCATCATCATATAATCATTCATATCATATCTCATGCTTTGGACCTTCAATTCCTCGACAAACCATAACTAGACATTTTATCAAACACTTGGGGTGTGTGTAATGGGGGTATAAGACCATGAAATATAGAGAGGAAATCATGCAAGAAAATATGTTGTAAAATCATCAATCAACACCTTACAACACCCCCAAGAAATATACATCAAAACCCCTCATCAAAGCTTACAATAGATCCAAGACGTACAGCTCAAAACATAGCAAAACAATCACAACTTTACATAGCTTTAATATAGTTCATAGACATGTTCATACTAGTAAACCCATTCATAAAATCAACTTTAAATCATGCAAATTGAAAAAAAGAGGTTAGGGCACCATGGGTAGAAGGACACAATAGCTAAAACCCACATACCTTAGACTTTAAGTTCCTTGTAATTGAGTTGAGAAAGAATGGAAGCTTGGAAGTGGGTCTTCGAATCCAAACTTGTTCTTGAGTTTCCTTGAAATTGGTATTAGGGTCTTGGTGGAGGCTCTTTAGAGAATTGAGAGTGTTTTTGAGATTAGAGTAATGATTTTGATCCTTTTGGAGTAGGGTTTAGGTCTTTTAGGAAGGTTAAGATAGCACTGGAAGTCTAAAAAGGGCATTAGAGAAATTAAAATTTACGAAGATGCCATTAGTGAACTAATGGAAAAATTGGCAAAGTGTCGTCTCATTAGAGACTTGAATGGTCGTGTGCCACTCCACAAGTCATCTGGAGTGACCGTGTGAAGTGCCTTAGACAAAAAAATGGAAGTTGGGAAAACTTGGAAAACTGACGTCTCGTCACTTTGACGGACCATCTCACGGGCCGTGTAATGCTTCATGGTCCATTGCACCACACTTGGTTCCATAAATGAGGCCAGGCCACCTCATGCCCAGGCCATAAAAGCCGTCCCCATTCAAACGGCCCGTCAAGGGTGCCTGTGGCACCACCCTTAGCAACAGTTTTTTCCCATGCCCAACAAGCCTCCTTGACACACCTTGTGACTCCTCCACACGGCTAGTGGCAAGCCACACGGCCCATACCACTGGTTGTGTCACCTCCCTTAGGCAAAAAATGGCCCTTTCCAACCCTAGGTGACCCAGACGGCCCGTCCAAGGGCACACTGGCCGTCAAGCTATTTGTGTGACAACACTGCACGGGAGGGTCTCACAAGAACGATCATAACTCCTTCGTCCAACCTCTGAATATGGTGAAACCAAGTGCATTGTGAAGCTAACTCAAAAGGCTTTCATTTGACATGCTGTGGGCCACCTATTTCCAAATATTCTAAACATTATGCTAGTTTAAAGTTGACCTTTGCAAGAACCATCACCCAAAACTCAACTTTTAGGGAAGTCTTGAACTCGTTTAGGTACTAGGAGTCTCCAATGAACCTAATACACCCCAACATAACCAAATTAGGATTGAAACTTGGATATATAAGAGCATAAAGTTATGGGGTGTCACAATATCTCTCCCTTGGGAGCATTCATCCCTGAATGTCAAAGAAACGTCTACAAGGAAGGTAGTCATGAAGATTTTAGTCTAACATGGATGCAAGAAATATATTTAGACATTATTTTCAAAAGTCTCAACATGAACAACAAAGTTACCATAAAACTTGTCAATATAAACATGAATATATGCAATGACATAAGGGCCAAAACTTACGACTTGCAATCACATAGTGGACTTAGAATTAGTACCTTAGGCTTGAGTGGCGTGGAGAAGATAAGGATACTGCTTTTGCATGTTCGCTTCGGCTTCCCATGTAGCACTTTCGAATTGTTGGTTCGTCTCACCTCCTTGTTCCTCTACCTATTCACTTGCCTATCCAAAATCTAAACCGGAACCTCCTCATAAGTCAAGTTATCCTCAACAACACCCACCACATCAAGAGGCACAATTGCATTAGGATCACCAACACATTTTCTCAACATAGAGACATGGAACACTGGATGAACCAAATTCATTTCACTAGGAAACTTCAACTCATAAGCTACCTTGCCAACCATCTTTATCACCTCATAAGGATCAATATATCTTGGACTCAACTTCCCCTTTTTACGAAAACGGACCACACCTTTCATTGGAGAAACTTTCTAATAGACCCAATCACCCACTTTGAACTCAAGGTCTCTTCTTCTCACATCTGCATAGGATTTTTGATGACTTTGGGCTGTTTTCATCCTTTCCCTAATCATCGTAACCTTCTGAAGAGCCTCCATAACTAGATTTGGTCCCAATAAAGCCATCTCTCCAACCTCAAACCAACCAACCGGTGATCTAGAATGCCTCCCATAAAGAGCCTCAACAGGAGCCTTACCGATCCTAGAATGATAGCTAGTATTGTAGACAAACTCAATCAATGGGAGATGTCATCCTAACTACCTCTCAACTCCAATACACAAGCCCTAAGCATGTCCTCAAGAGTTTGGATAGGTCTTTCGGCTTGGCCATCCATTTGAGGGTGAAAGGCTGTATTAAGGTGAACTTTTGTACCAAGAACCTTTTGAAAAGACTTCCATAATGTGAAGTAAATTGAGCACTACAATCCGATATGATGGACAAAGGGACCCCATGTAATCTCACCAAGTCATGAATGTACAATTTAACATAATCTTTAGTCCCATAAGTAGTCTTATCCGGTAGGACATGAGCCGACTTTGTCATCCTATCAACCACAACCCAATTGGAATTAAAACCTTTTCTAGTCTTGGGCAACCCAACCACAAAGTCCATATTAATCACCTCCCACTTCCAAGTAGGAATCTCTATGTCTTGGGTAAGGCCACCTGGCCTTTGATGTTCGGCCTTGACTTATTGGCAACTATTGCAACTGGAAACAAATTTGGCAATGTCCCTCTTCATGCCTCCCCACTAATACACATCCTTCAAGTCTCTATACATTTTGGTTGAACCGAGGTGGATAAAGTAAGAAGAATTATGGGCCTCATCAAGGATTTTCTACCTCAGACCATCAACACAAGGCACACACAACCTACCTTGGTATCTAAGGGCACCATCTCCCCCTTGGGAGAAAACTTCCACTTTGCGCTCTTTCACCAAGGCCTTCAATTCAAGCAAGGAGGAGTCTAGATCTTGTTTTGCTATAACCTCATCAACTAAAGAAGATTTAAAACCATCAACAACATCACACCATTACCCACTTCTTACAACCTAACCCCCAACCTAGCCAATTGATGAATCTCCCTATCCATTTCCCTATCAACACCATCAACATGAGCTAGGCTACCCATAGACGCCTGACTCAAAGCATCTTCCTTAACATTTGCCTTACCGGGATGGTAATGTACACTCATGTCATAGTCCTTAAGAATTTATAGCCACCTTCTTTGTCTCAAGTTGAGTTCTTTTTGAGTGAAGACATATTGGAGGCTCTTATGATCGGTGAAGACTTCCACATGCACCCCATAAAAGTAGTGACGCCAAATCTTTAATGCAAACACCACGGCGGCCAATTCAAGATCATTGGTAGGGTAGTTCTTTCTTGCACTTTGAGTTGCCTAGAAGCATAGGCTATGACCTTACCATTTTGCATTAGCACACAACCCAAACCAACTCTAGATGCATCATAATACACAACAAAACCCTCAATCCCATCCGGTAGGGACAATATAGGAGCTGACACAAACCTATCCTTCAATGTTTGGAAGCTTCTCTCACATTCATCGGTCCACACAAACTTAACCTTCTTTGAGTCAGTTTTGTCATAGGGGAAGCAATGGAGGAGAATCCCTTCATAAACATTCTATAGTAACCTGTAAGACCCAAGAAACTCCTAATATTCGACGGGGTCAATGGTATAGGCCAATTTCTAATCATATCGGTCTTCTTAGGATCCACTTTGATACCATCTCCCGACACCACATGACCCAAGAATGCAACCTCCTTCAACCAAAACTCATACTTGTCATATTTGGCATACAATTTCTCCTCCCTCAATCTTTGCAACACAACCCTCAAATGACCTATATTCTCCTCCCTATTATGTGAGTAAATCAAAATATCATCAATGAAGACCACAACAAAGGAATCAAGGTGGGGTTTGAAGACCCTATTCATTAGGTCCATGAAGCGGGTGTATTGGTCAACCCAAAAAACATCATCACAAGTTCATAATGCCCAAATCTAGTCCAGAAGGCCATTTTGGGAATATCACACTCCGTCACCCTCACTTGATGATACCTGGACCGAAGATCAATCTTAGAGAAAAAGCTAGCCACTTGTAATTGGTCAAACAAATCATCAATCCTTGGAAGGGGATATCTATTCTTTATAGTGACCTTATTGAGTTGTCGGTAGTCAATGCACATTTTAAGTGACCCATCCTTCTTCTTTACAAACAACACCAGTGAACCCCAAGGTGATTGGCTAGGCCTAATAAATCCCTTCTCCAACAAATCTTTCAATTGCTCCCTTAACTCCTTGAACTTTGCCGGGGCTATACAGTAAGGGGCAATGGAGATGGCTTGAATGTCGGAAAGAAGATCTATGCCTAAATATATCTCCCTTTTGGGAGGGACACCTAGAAGGTCATTTGGGAAGACATCAAGGAACTCATTTACAAACGGAACCGACTCTATGGAAGGAACTTTGGACTCAACATCTTTGACCTTCACAAGATGATACAAGCACCCCTTAGAGATCAACTTACGGTCTTTAATGCAAGAGATGAACCTACCCTTTACCACCACATCATGACTTCCCCACAAGGATGGGTTAATTTGGGAATTGAAACTTGAACCTACGGATTCTACAATCAATAGAAGCATAGTATGCATACAACCAATCCATCCCGAGAATAACATCAAAATCAACCATATCCAATTCAACAAGATCATAACGTAAGATTTTATGCAAGATGCAAACTGGATAATTTCTATACACCTTCCTAGCAAAAATAGATGCACCAATAAGAGTAGACACCTCATAAGACTCATCCAACAGCGCGGACTCAACATAGAACTTTTTAGCAACAAAAGGGGTAACAAAAGAAAGAGTGGCACCCGGATCAATCAAAGCATATACATCAAAATCAAAGATTTTCAACATACCGGTAACAACATCAGAACCTCACCAACCCCTTGCCTCCCATGTAGAGTATAGAATCGATTGTGCCTTGGGGAACCACCTTGAGGACCACCTGTACCCAATGGAACCGCATTTTCACCCTGGCCTTTGCCACAGTTTCTTGGACGATACCTCTTCTTATGACCAAGCTCCCCACATTCATAGCATGCATCAGATCCCTTCAAACATGGGCGCCTATGACCCCCTCCATATTTAGGACACACATCATTAGGTGTCACACCACCAATACCTTGAGGGGCCTAGGGAAGTCATTCGCAAACCCCCTATTAGTAGTATGAGAAGGCCCTTAGCCTTGGGAAGGTCTAGCACCTTTGTGGAACTTACCCTCGAACGGGCCCTCTTGGCCTCATGGCCGTCTCTCTTCCTCAACTTTTCCTCTTACATTTGCTCGGAATATGTCATCAACCGAGGCAAGTCCATGTCACTAATTAGAAAGATGGATAGACATTCTTCACTCACCATAATAGAGACCCCCATCACAAATTTATTCATCCTAGATCTAGGATCGGCCACCAAATGAGGAGCATATTTTGAATATTGATTAAACTTGAGGGCATTCTCCCTCACACTCATAACACCTTATTTAAAGTTCATAAACTCTACCAACTTAGTTTTCCTAAGCTCAATAGGGAAAGACCGATTAAGGAAAGCAAATTTGAACTCCTCCCAAAGAACCACATAACTATTTACCTTCTCCACCTTCCACTGATTATACCAAATTTGGGCTACCTTTTTGAGTTGGTACACCGCCAACTCCACCTTTTCATTTGGCCCAACACCCATGATTTGCAAGATTTTATAGACCTCATTAATGAACTCTTGTGGATCTTCATCCACCTTTGACTCATAAAACACTGGAGGATTCATCCTCATGAAGTCCTTTACCCTAGCTCTCGGGGTAGTAGTATGGGGGGCTTAGGCCCCTTGATTGACATGTTTGGCCACAACTTGGGCAAGCATAGTGAGAGCATCCCGGAGTTCACCATTGGTAGGTTGCTCTTCGGGAGTTTGGGCCCGTCTTCCTCTAGTGTTTAGCATGATCTAGCATAGTAAAGAACAATCGTTAGGGGGTGAACTTACTACAACTCTATAGCATGACTTAGAATATGAAGAAGGGAAGCATTTCCTTAAATGCCTCATAGCCTCCTATTCATTGTCATGGCGCTCTTCACAACCATGAATAGGACTCTAATCGACGCGGTGTGTTGGACTCCAAGGATTTATCAACCTAGTGCTCTGATACCAAGTTTGTCACGGCCCAAGCCTAGGGCCTAGACGTGACACGGTGAATTGGGAAGTCGATGGAACCCCAAACAAGCCTCTTAACTTGCCATTACACATTATTGGTCACAAAAGCATATAAAAGACATAAAGAGTAAGAATAGGGGCAAGGGACTAAGCGAAAAGCTTGCATAACATCATAAACAAGAGACAAGAGTTAAAGCTCATATCATACATACATATCATGTCCAACAATACATAGATAAGAGCGGGGGCCAAGACAAAGCAACCGGGCTCACCCTCATAGTCAAAATAGAACATAAGATGAATGTCTCAATACAAAATAAGAGCAACATAGACTAAGGTCCCCGAAGTGGAGGACTTACCAACTAGCTTTGAGTAGAACCGATCTAGCCACGTAGAGGAGGAGGATGATCAACTTCGGCACCAGTTCCCACATGGTGATATCATATAGGCAAGAGTATGCGTTAGTTTGTTTGAATGTGCTAAGTATGTAGGATGCTAACCAATAAGAGATAGACATCATAATCAAAATGCATAAAAATAGGCAATAGGTATAATATAATAATATGGCATGTATGATCAGCGCATAAGTAAAACATGTTTAAGTAACTCATTCTCATATAGGATATCGTATGTGTAGAAGAATTTCCAAAGTACAAACCCCTTGGTAGGTTAGTGATGATAGCACCCATCATCCCTTCATCAAGGTTAGAGATGATAGCACCCATCACCCTAGTGGTGAGATATTAACCTCTCAACTAGGTTATCCCGGGCTCTTAGTCCCACCTGATCGGGGCATTGTCTAATACAACACTTTATATAGAATTCATCATGTACATAAGCTCATTTCATCATCATATAGTCACTCATATCATATCTCATGCTTTAGACCTTCAATTCCTCGAGAGACCATAACTGGACATTTTATTAAGCACTTGGCGGGTGTGTAATGGGGGGTATAAGACCATGAAATATAGAGATGAAATCATGCAAAAAAATCTGTTGTAAAACCATCAGTCAACAACTTGCAACAGCCCCAAGCAATATATATCAAAACCCCTCATCAAATCTTACAATAGATCCAATATGTATAGCTCAAAACATAGTAAAACAATCACAATTTTACATAACTTTAACATAGTTCATAGACATGTTCATACTAGTAAACCCATTCATAAAATCAACTTTATATCATGCAAATTGGGTAAAAAAAGGTCAAGGAACCATGGGTAGAAGGATCTAATGGCTAAAACCCATGTACGTTAGACTTTAAGTTCCTTGAAATTGTGTAGAGAAAGAATGGAAGCATGGAAGTGGGTCTTGGAATCCAAACTTATTCTTGAGTTTCCTTGAAATTGGTATTAGGGTCTTGGTGGAGGCTCTTGAGAGAATTGAGACTATATTTAGTTGAGAGTAATAAATTTGATCCTTTCGGAGTAGGGTTTAGGTCTTTTAGGAAGGTTAAGATAGCATTGGAAGTCTAAAAAGGGCATTAGAGTAATTAAAATTTACAAAGACGCCATTAGTGAACGGATGGAAAAATTGGCAAAGAGTCATCTTACTGGGGACTTGACTGGTCCTGTGAAACTCCACGGGTCATGTGGAGTGCTCGTCTGAAGTGCTTTAGAAAAAAAATGGAAGTTGGGAAAACTTGGAAAATTAACGTCTTGTCACGTTGATGGACCACCTCACGGACCGTGTGATGCTTCACGGTCCATTTGATGGTCCATTGCACCACACTTGGTTGCAAATATAAGTCTAGGCCACCTCACCCATAGGACACACGAGCCATCCCCCTTCAAACGGCCCGTCAAGCGTGCCTGTGGCACCACCCTTAGCCACATTTTTTTCCCATGCCCAACAAGCCTCCTTGACACACCTTATGACCCCTCCACACGGCTAGTGGCAAGCCACATGGCCCGTGCCACTGGACATGTCACCTTTCTTAGGCCAAAATAGCCCTTTCCAACCCAACTTAGACGACCCATCCAAGGGTACACTGGCCGTCAAGCTGCCCGTGTGACAACACTATAGGGAGGGTCTCACGAAAACGATCATAACTCCTTCATCCGACCTCGGAATAAGGTGATATCAAGTTTGTTGTGAAGCTCAAAGAGTTTTCATTTGACATATAGTAGGCCACCCAATTCCAAATGTGACAAAATTTATGCTAGTTTAAAGTTGACACCGTCACCCAAAACTCAACTTTTAGGGAAGTCTTGAACTCGTTTAGGTACTGGGAGTCTCCCATGAACCTAATACAACCCGTCCTAACCAAATGAGGCTTGAAACATGGATATAAGAGCATAAAGTTACCGGGTGTCAAAACCCTTACACCAGCCACCCTTAACTTAGGCTTTTGGCTTGAGTTGAGGTACACAATATCCATCTTCAGAACCAGGACTACTTTTGGTAGCCACCCTCAACTTAGGCTTTTTGCCTTAGTCAAGGTGCACCACATTCAAGGAAGGACCAGGGCCAATTTCAGGATTTTCCAACTAACAAGGCTAGGTTGATTAGGGGTTAGCAAAAAATAGGTACATGTTAGGCTCAAACATTAGGAACAAGGGATATATTGCAATTTTGGTTGGTCATTTAAGCTAAGTGGGCTTTTAAGAACAATGGCCTAAGATCCTTTCCTAATCCAATTCATCTACAGTTTAACTTAAAGTAACATGGCAAGTTATGAATTAGCACACAATACATGAATTAAGTAATTTAAGCTCGCACTCGGATGACACTGACTACATTATCAACAAAAGACTCTTAAATCATGTTTTTTATCTCAATTTATCCTAACATATCAAAACAAACATTATCAACACACCTGAACATGCATGGTTGCTATCTAAGTTAACTAATCAAAATTTAGTGGGTATCATTTTTCAAACAAAACGCAAAATATGCTATATGCCATATGTTTTAGTACTCTATGCTACAAATACTACCTAAAACATCCTAGACGTGCCAGTTCAACTGAAAGTAAATATCTATGTGGAAAAAGAACATAGGCAAGAAAAACCCAAGACCAAAAATTGGGGTAGTTATGGCCCCAAGCTACTCAGACTTCATTGAAGCCCATAACTACCCACACCCCATCGAAAATGAGGTTCATTGTCCCCGATGCACATAACCAAATCAAAACAAAGGTGCATCATCCCCAATGCACATAATCAAAGCAAAACAAAGTATAAGGGGTTCAAAATCATACCTAGGTGCCTAAGCGCCAGTGTATGACTGAGTCTGATGACCCTCATCCTGCGCATTGGCCTTCTCAGTAGTAGCACTCTATCCAGAGGGGTCAACACCCCTCACCCTCTTGAGCTCTCGAACCTGTCGTCTCTCCCCCTATATCGACTTCCTGAAGACAAGCTCGAGCTCCTCCTGTTCTGTAAGCCCCGCATAAAACTGTATGGAATCAGGATCGTCATCCTGGCAGGACCTTTTCCCATGAAACGCTGGATAGGCTCATCAGTAGCAAGAAGATCTACTATCGGCACCTTGGGCATAGTCTTTGGAAATGTCATTGGTGCTGCCAGTGTTGCTGTTACATTGGCCCGAAGCTACTAGATCTCTGTTTGGATGGCTGTCAAGTATGCTGGCCGGTTCGTGCTCAGACTCTACTGTACCCTCGTCTCAAAGGCGTCTATGCAGGCATACACGACAGAAAGTGATAATGTTCATGCTCCAATAAGAAAGCAGTCGTTGTCAGCAATTAATCTTACCGAGGTTAAGGTCGAATCCACAGGGAATATAGGGTTTGATTACAAGACTTCACCACTAATCATTTCTAGTATTTATGACTACAATCTCTAAATGGGGTGGGGGTGGTGTGTGGGGTTTGTGATTCAAAAATAAAATAAAACTACTACTAACTATAACGCGAGGAAACACTCAATTTTGGGGACAACTATGGAATTGTGTTCCCCATGATTCATCGACTTGATTACCCTAGTTAACATAACTACAATTGGTGATTTGCATGCAGGATGGTAAGTTAGGGTCTTCCAGTCCTCTTGTGAAGGTGAAGGTCGAATTTCACCATGGTGCTTGGTCGGCAACCATGGCGTGCCAACGAACTGTTACCTATTGTCCCAGCAACCTCCCCTTGGTCAAGCTTGGTTGATTAGACGAGAAAAAATCAATCGAATTCTGTCATCTATTTCCCTTTTCCAATTCGTCACTACCTTGGTCGGGATCGTGATTGTAGGCCAGGTTTGGTGTTGTTTACCACCAAACAACAATAAAAATGAAGGGAAACAGATAATACATGCAAAACCACAATCATATAAATGCAATAAACCTAGGTTATTTCAAGTCAACTACCATGGTTCCCACAACCCCAAGTTGTGGGTGCTTAGCCATGGGTTGTGGGTGCTTAGCTACTCATGGCTAAGGCAAAACACACAAAAATGCACATGATAGACATAAATGAGAGCTTTACAATTACCAATGAAGGAAATAGGCACCACAAGTTGCACACCCACAAGCTTGATTGATCATCAATGAGTACAAGGCAAGATTTGTAATCCCCAAAATGGGTTTTCCAAGAGAGAACAATAAACTACTCTAAAAACTAAGAAAAGATTCAAAATGTAATTGTAGTTTATTTACTAGTCGAACGCTTTCTCAAAAGCCTAACTTAAACTATATATAGTATTTACAAAATAACCCTAGAATTTACACAGAAAAGACAGTTGGCATTTGATAGGTCTCGCAGTTATGACTCGTAGGATGACTTATGAGTCGTAGTCAGGGTCTCGTATAAGATTCTTGGCATCTTGGACTGAACTAGTATGACCCATAGGTACGAGTTGTTGCTTGAACTACAACTCGTATATTCCTCTCATAGTCTTGGCCTTCAGTTTTTGGTCCAACATCTTGGCTCTCTGATTCTTATTATGAGTCCACCTATATGAGTCGTAGTGAGGCTTACGACTCGTATGATGGCCTCGTAGGGATGACCTTCACTTAGCAGGTTTTTAAATTTTGGTCCCTGATTCTTGCTACGGCACCACCCTACGACTCGTAGCTTGAGGTTTGACTTATAGGTAGGCTCTTAAGGCCTATACTTCAGCAAAATCTGTAACTTTTCTTCAAAATCATGCCAACCTAACTTTTCTGCAAGATTAAAACAAAAACACATCAAAATAGTAAAAGTCGCTTTAAGAACTCACAAAATCCCTTGTTTTAGGCACCAAATGTGCTGTATTTTGATAGCTCATCAACACCCTTAACTTAGAATTGTTGCTTTGTCCTCAAATCTACACAGACAAAGAGAAATACATAGAAGCTACACTAATGACATATATAATCAACTCCTCTAATTTAGGTACCCAACTTCTATTTCCTAAAATGGGTTGCAAAGTTATTGAGCAGTCAAGAGCATAATGAGATGCCTGGCAATCCAACTATGACAAACTAAGGAGCATCAACCGTCCACAATTACTGGTATAGTCATATGCTACTCAAGTAGTACAAATGCCCTCACTGGAAAGAAGTCCCTCATACTCACTCAAAAACATTTAGAATTTTGGGATTGAGGAATCATTCTCACTCTCACAATTGAAATTCGATGCATACAGACTAACACCATAGGCTTGCCTCTATACTCATCTTCAAGCTTGGTGATAAAGTGGAGTTGGATCACTTTAGGATTATAGTCTTGTAACATAGGATCAGGGTGCTTTGCTGTGGTATTTTTGGTAAATAGTGACTAAAAACTATCCTTGAACCATGTTTACCAACACTTTTTGCTTTCATAATCCAACCCTTTTTAAGCACTCCACCCTTATTCTCTTTAGAACTTTTAGTGAGGTCAAACACAAGTAGCAAAGTTATGGTTCTGTTTTTCACCAATATTTGAACAACTAAGTCATAATCATCACCTTCTTC
>JAPFFP010017691.1:0-16645 GCA_026153255.1 Solanum medicagineum
TTCTCTAAATTAGAGTCGGACCTATTTCACACTCAATTTTCCCCCTAATCAAGAATATGAATTTGGCTTTTCGATATCACGCATGGATTTTGAGATATATGAAAATTACAATTTCGGGCACTTTTGAGGCACTTTTTCAGGTACTTTATTTTGGGGGAGGGGGGAGTCATTTCAGCAGGACTAAGGGAAGTCATTGATAATCATATAAGCATAAAGAGTCAAGCTTATAGCATGACTACATCATAATGTTCCAACAACACCTCTAAACATAAAATGGAGCGGGGGCCAAGACACTCTCCGGGCTCACCCTCATAATGTGAAATTCTCAAAATCAAGAAATTTTAGAAATAGCAAGAGAAAGTAGATGGTGTCCCTAAACTTGAGGACTCACCAAGCTTATCTGTGAATAATCTCACTAGCCATGTGCAGGATGATCAAGAGTAGCTATGATCCCTACATGGTGATATCATGTAGGCATAAAATATGTGTTAGTATGTTTGACTGTACTAAGTATGTAGTATGCAATGCAATATGACATAAGCCAATCTAGTCAAAATGCATAGTAATAGACAATAGATAATCATAATCTCAATGTGACATGCATGATCAATGTTTGAAGTAAAACATGTTTATAAATCATTCATCCTGCATAAGACTTATTACATGTGTGGGAAGAGACCTCAACCGACAAAGAATCAGACCAACCGAGCTACAACTTTGGAATCCAGATGATTACCCCTCATCGGTAAAGAGGTTATCTACTTTCCAAGATAAACCATACTTCGCCTTACGGGATCCAATCCAATTTCTGAGAAGTAACGCTCCTTACAGGAATCTGTCCATTTTTGGGGGTGGATTTCATGATAAAGTTCACTAAGGATCCACTAGTATAGCAAGGGTAACATAATCCTATGTTGGCACATGTTTTGAGGAAAGGATTATGGACCCTGGAAGATAGTCCACGCCAACATCCAATCTATCGATGTTAAGTCTAGTCTCACGAAATACATGAAATAATAATATCTTTAGTAACTTTTAATAAACATAGAACCATAACATGAGTAGCTCTTAAACATACTTGACCTATAATGTTGAGCCTAACTTGAATCATAGAGAATAGATCATAATCATACATGAACCCTTGCTTTAACGTGAATAACTCACAAGAGGTAAAATCTTGAAACTCTGACTTAACTTCATACTTGCATAATCAATGATAATTTCATGAATTCATAACATATTTGATAACCCATATTCATCATTAAGTCATTTGACTTATAAAACATGTAATTAACGTGAGAATTCTTGACTTGATATTTCATCGAACACTTGGTGGGCACATATGAGAACATGTTTAAATCATGCAAAATGCAAGAGTATAGATCATGAAATAGTGAAATCAAAGCATTTTAAAGTAATGTAAATGAACCTGCCAACATCATTGTAAAACTCCATCATGGGTAACTTGTAAATCATATAAAAACTTCACAATAGTTCATAGATTTCAGAGCTTGAATCATGTATAGTCTAAATAGACAATAATCAATCCATAATATAAGCTTAAAATAGATAGTCATGCATAATAAACCATATTTGATAAAACCCCAACACAAATCATGCTCATATTTCATAATAATAGATACCCATAGGTAAAACATCTTGAAATCATGCAGTTTTCATAAAATAGGAAGATTGGGCTCCATGGGTGAAAAAGGACCCAATAGATGAAACCCACATACCTTAAATTTGGGTTTTCTTGATATAGGCTTGAAGGAGACTTGATGCTTGAATGGAGTTCTTGAGATCCTGAATTAAGCTTGAGACACTTGAATTTGGATGAAATATTTGGTTAAGTCTTAGAGAGGTTTTTGAGAGGGTCTTGAGTGATATAGAATTGCAAAATGGCTAAGTATAGGTGTTTTCACGCATAAGTGGGCGTGGGGCTATGACCCCAAGGCCCTTGGGCTGAAATGAAAAACTAAGGAAAATAATACATTGGTTCGCATTAGGTCCATGATAACTCATCGCGCAGGCAACACCAATACTGATCCGCGCCGCTTGCACATCACGACCAAGGTGCAGATGGCTACTGGAAATCAAATTTTTGCAAAAATTGTTTTTCTCTATGGGTCCTCTAAAATCTGGGTTATATCCATTTCCCATTAAATTTTACCTATGAATAAGAATACGAAGTCAAATTTTTGATATTGCACACAGATTTTGAGACATATGGAAATTATGATTATGGGTATTTTCGAAGCACATTTTTTGGGCATTTTTGGGGTGTTTCAACATTCTTTCCAATCACAGGCCATCTCATTTTATCAAACAGGCTATCATACTCAATGGCATACTGGGGTGCTCTGTGATGCTGAGGATCATCAGAAGAAATGGATGGGTCAACTGAGGACTGAGTTGTTCCTTCGTCCTGAGGCACCTCATCGAACTCGAAATAATCTACACTTCCCCCTTCAACAGACTGGGAGGTAGACTCAACTTCCATTGTGGTTCGTGCAGTCTAAGTTCTAGTTCGAGGCCTCTGAGCCTCAGACTCAATCCAGACATTGGGCTTTTCAGTTGAGCCTTTAGAGCATTCCTCATTTGTGTCTTTGTCCCTTAGCCTCCTGTTAAAGGCCTGCATTGCTGCATTTCTATTTTTTTGAGCCATCCCACCTGAAATATTAATCACAAACCAAAAATTAGCCCCAAGTTACCTGAACAAATAACAAAAAAAGATAAAAGAGCAGAAGTAAACAACAATAAAAAGAAAAACACTCAATAAAATAACATTGCATCAGCTGCAGGTTGCAGGTATGAGGTTCAGTTATGATTCATAGTGAAGACTATGTGTCGTACTATGGCATCATATTCCATAGTTTCCTAGCAATAGTTTATACTAAACTCTGCTATGAGGCTCAGTTACGACTCATAGTTGTGACTACGAATCGTAGACTTGGCTCGTACCAATTTTCAGCATCCAAAATTAATCACAAGGCAAGTGTACGAGACCCCACTACGGCTCGTAGTAGACACTAAGACTCATAGGTGGGTCTCGTATGGTGAATGATAAGAGACCTTTGGTCACTGTTATCCCTTACGAGGGGCAACTATGAACCATAGGTCCTCCTACGGGTCATAGGAGGCCCTCGTAGTAGGGAACATCAAGTACATGAGGTACCTGTAACTTCACCAAATAACTATAAAATTCATTCAAAAACACAAATATAAACAACATCAAAGAAATATTTCATCAACATATTCAGCATAAAAACAAATCCCTGACCCAAGTATGATATTCCAACCAAGAATCAAACTAAAATTTCTTTCCCATAAGGAATAATAAAAGCATCAAATCCCCAACACATTCAAGAATCCAGAAATGGTTAATTCTAGAACTTATAGCAAGATCACTTGCACAAAAACATGAATGTTAATGGAATTGAATCGACAACCTTATACATGATTACTCAAACCACCATTTTTCAACATGATAGACATACCCAAGAAATAAATTTCATACCGGCTTGACTTAGTCAACTAACAAACCATCACACACTCATTCCGAACATGTAATCAATAATACATGTCAGAATATGATCATCACAACCAAGCAGCAATGGCAATTCAATGATTAGGGTCAACCTCAGGGAATTCTAATCGATAAAAACCCTATTTATCATTCATATGCATACATTTTCCCATGAATAATCTTGATACTTATTTCAAACACAAAATCATTAAAGAAGTTCAAAAGACACCATAGATTGTGTGTGAAATTTAACCAAGGAACATACCTCAATAGAAAATGATGATAAAATGAACAAAATGAGAAGAAGAGGAGGCCGAAACCCTAGCTTTCTTATGCTCGTCGGAAAAGTCATCAAAAAACGGTATGGATACACCACGAAATTGTTTGAAATAGTGGGGAAAGTATTTGGGAGTAATTTGGAGGATTATTAGAGTTTAAAATGGGGGATTTAAGGGTCAAAATGAATTTCGGCGTTTTATATACCCCTACCGGGCTGGCTTTTAAAAACACCAATTCGGATCTATGAGACCCCGACTACGGGTCCTACACCCGAAGGTCTTGGTTTTTGTAGACCACTAAAAACTAAAAAAAATTTCAGAAACATACCTGGGCACTACGAACCCAATTTACGACTCAAAGTTTAGACTAAGGGTCATAAAGTTGGCTCATAATGTTGGTGCAAATTTTAAATCATTACTGTTACCCTCTACGAGGCATGACTACGAGTTATAGTTGGCTTGTAGTGGGAGTGCCAATTTTAAATCATTACTGTTACCCTGTACGACACATGACTACAAGTCGTAGTATGCGCTACGGCTCGTAGGCTTGGTCGTAGAGGCTGCTTCCAATGCTATTTTCTTCAATCTTCCGTCACTTGTTCAATACCTACAAATTTTGATCTCAAAATATACCATTATCCAAACATATAACAAATTTAAAGTCTTAAAAGAGGGACACAAACCACGATATCCACTACCTAGAAATTCACACAGTCAAAATAAACTCAAAATAAGCCAAAAACATGAAAAGTACTTGGGTTGCCTCCCAAGAAGCACCTTGTTTAATGTCGTGGCATGAATTAGTCATCTTGAGTACTCAGACTTCCTCAATACTTGATGATCTCTTATCACCAGCTCCTATACCTCTCCTTTTATCACTTTGCATATGCTCCGGTTGCGTGGGAACAAGGTCGAACTTGTCATGAAGTCGTTGAATTGCTAACCCCTGTTGGTCTACTTATAGTTCACATTGATGATATTGAACTTACTCACCCACAACACATCTGCCTGTGTATCTATTCTCTTGATCGACTTCACAAACATACTCTCCATCTTAGAAGATTCATCCACTGTGCATTTTGATGCGGTAACTTGAACCGAATGTTTTCACTGCTCTTTCCTTCATGGCTAGAGCTTTCCCAGACAAGCTAGTGCGTGTTGCTGGTTGTTCTTGAGGTGGCTAGTACACTTGCTAAATAGCAGATAATTTATCTATGTACTCTGTGACTTCAGCAAATAGCTTCCTCAGAAATAACCAATAACCCCCTCCAAATAATACATCTACCTTAGCTTGTTGTTCGGAATTTAGTGCTCAGTAGAAGGTTGCCATTATTTCTTCATCTGACAGACAAGGATTTTGAATCTTTCACAAACATTCTTTATATTTTTTCCATGTTGCACTTAATGAATCACCTCAAAGTCATTGAAAGTTAATGATAGGGTCTTGTAGTTGGTGCTTGTCAGGTCTAACATGGAACTGGGTTATGAAGACTCATTACACCTCCACCTTGTTAGTGCAAACATCTTGGGGAAGTGTAAAGTGTCTTCCACGTCGCATCTGAGAGTCAATGGAAAGAACTGAAGAGCTACTACATGCAAAGCTGGATGTCGTGTTCCCATAACCTCTCTACATATTTTACCAACTTTTGTAGATGGGAATGAGGTTTTTCAGATGGCTAACCATAGAATAGAACACTTCTTTGTAGCGATTGAAGTAGATCACTTATGATGATGAGTTGTTCTTCGGCCATTGCTTAATGTCTTGCTAGATCTTTGTGTTTGGCCGAAGAAAGAATGAGACCACCACGATATTTCTGTACAGAAGAAGCTAACAAAAACAAAAGTAAAAACACAAGAGAATTTAGAAATTAACACTTGAATTAATCATTTGTGAAATCAAGTCAAAACCTAGTCGTATTCCCTGGCAACGGTGCCATAACTTTGTTGTTCACGCCCCAACAGTAAAGCGGTCGCTATCAATTATAAACCTAACCAATGACTAGGGTCAAATAAACAGAGAATACGGGGTTGACCACATTGATTTACCAACAATAATTTCAAGCATCAATCAACTATGTTCTCTAAAAAGTGGGGGGGGGGGAGTTTACAAATTGGAGTGAAATAGCTATAAAAGCTCTAGGAACAATCATAAAGAGACAATCAATTTGAGGAGCAACTTGGAAATTATGTTCCCCATGATTCACTAACTCAAATACCCCGGATAAAATAAATTCAATTAGGACATTACATACAGGACGGTAACTTAGGTTCTTCCAGCACTTTGGTAAGGGTGAAGGCCGAATTTCACCATAGCGCTTGGTCGACTACCATGGTGTGCCAACTAACTGTTACCTATTGTCCCAGTCAACCTCTCCTTGGTCGGGTTTGGTTGATTAGATGAGAACAAATCAATCGAATCCTGTCACCAACATCCTTTTCCTATTCATAATTACTTTTGTCAGGATCATGACACTAGGCGGGGTTTGATGTTGGCCACCATCAAACAACAAGCAATCCAAAGAAAAATGGATAATACATGCAAATACCTAACTAAAGAAATAGAAATAATCCAGGTTATTTCAAGCTAGCTACTCATGGTTCCCACACCCCCATGTTGTGGTGGTTTAGCTACTCATAACTTGGGCAAAAACACAAACAATGAATAAAATACACATAGTTGAGAAATTACCCAAGGAAAATAAAGAACAATAAAGTACCTTGATTTTGGATTCACAAGCTTGAATAATGAAGTAGAATTATAAGCGAATCCAAATCTCCAAATTGGGTATTCAAAGTGAAACCCTAGTTGTCTACTCTAAAATCCTAAAAGATTCTCTCTAGAAATATTCTATTGTCTGTACACAATTTGATTGTTCTTTAAAAACTGTAACTTATACTATTTACAAAAAGGTCCTTAAATAAATTAGAAAATATTGTTGGGCTTGTAGGTATGACTCATAGGGTGACCTATAAGTCGTAGTCGAGCTTTCGCAATCAGCACTTGGCATTTATGACTTGGCTGCTGCGATCCACACTACGAGTCATTGTCTAGTCTACAACTCGTAGTGCCTTCTCATAATCCAACCTTGTATTTCTTGGTCCAAATTAAATCAACACTATTAATCACTATGAAATCCTCTTCTATGAGTTGTAGTGAGGTCTATGACCCGTACTCTGGGCTCGTATGGCTGAACTTCAATTTCTCAGATTTTGATTTTAGAAGCTATTAATCACTATGGTCATCCCCTAAAACTTGTAGCTTGGACTACGACTAGTAGTGGGTCTCGTAGGTCCTTATATTCAACAAAATCTGCTACTTTTTCCCAAGATTAAGCCAACCTATATTTTCTATACAAACAAACACAAAACACATAAAAACCATAAAAAGTCACATTGAGAATACACAAAATCCATTATTTTAGGCACCAAATGTGTTGTAGTTTGACAATACATCACCTGCCACCATTCTCATTGGTGCTAGGTCATCATCCCACTAGAATACATATATATACATGCTTAAAAAAGTGGCATAAAATTTTAAAAATTGTTTACCTTCATACTTAGGCTTAAAGTCCAAATCACATTCTTCATAATCATGCGTACATAGGTTAAAAAGCCAAAACATTGTTCATGTAACAGTTCTCATGCATAGGAATAGATCCTTTGGAGCACCTTCTTGAGAAATGAGTATGGACCCTTGGGGATAGTCCACTCCGCCTAAACCTTGATCGATGCTCCTCAAACATGGTGGTGTAAAAACACATAATTGCTCAATGATCCTTAATCATAGACATTTATGTGATCACATTCTTGTCATAACCATAATTTTATGAAAATCATATACGAAACATAGATGGGTCTTAACCTACTTCATAATCTTCATGAAAACCATTGTCATGTATGTATATGTCATAAATGAGATGAGAAATAGCATGGGTAATAGAGATTCAAACTTAAATCAATAATACATTATTAAATTCAAGTAAAGAAAAAAGTTAAATTCACATTTAAATCATAATATTGATTACTCATGCTCAAATCAAGCTTTAAAGGAGACATACACTTCATAACTTCATATTTTCAATTCATTTCATCATATTAGGGCTTAAATCACTTTTAAATCAACATTAGAACATATCCCTTAAATCAATTGAATTTAATAATCTATATTATTAAAAACCTGTATTTAAAGTAAGCTAAAATTTCACGAAATTGAGTGTAAAAGAGTTTGGGTCTTCTTGGTTGAAAGGAACCTAGAATCAATCACACATACCTTAGCTAATTGAGAAGATTCAAGAAGGAATTGATGAATAAAAGAGTCTTTTCTTTATTCTCAAGCTTAGTCTTGACAAGAGTTCTTGAGAGAGTTTTTAAGAGAGAGTTTGAATATAATTCTAAGTGTGATAATAAATTTGAATGAGAGAAATAATGTTTAGGTCATTTAGAGGATTTAGGATAGCAGAGGAAGTCATAAAAGACCCTTAGGAGAAACCACAATTACAAAAAAAAAAAAAGCATTAGTGAAGCAAAATAACATTTCTTGCCAATGGTCCCGTGGGAGGTATCACGGCTCGTACAAGTTATCACGGTCCATACCACCCTCCCGTGAGACCTCACTTAGCCTAATCTCAATAAACACCGCACATATGGGCTTTGTAGAAAAGGGCATAACTTCTTCTTCTGAACTTTGAATGAGGCGAAACCGAATGCGTTGGAAAGCTAATTGAAAGAGCTTCAATATGATAGTTGTGGGATACCCATTTATCTTTGTGCTAAGTCATATGACAAAGTAAAGTTGACCCTTCTATTAGTTCCTGTGAAAAGCTTAGCGAATGGGATTCCTTTAAACTTTGCTTAATGAAGGAGGCCCATGATGACCCTAAACCACATAAATAAGCTTGAATTAAGGGATTGAAAGTAAACTTAGCTTGGCCTTAAAGATTCCATACTTAGAAAAGAAATTCAATGATAGCATCCAACAGTTGGTCTCATGGTTTGTACCAAGCTACACGGACCATGTACTCCTCTGTAACACTTCATTCAGAAAATTCTTCACGATAAATTTCCAAGATGGTGATCCAATGTTTAGAAAAAATTTACTCTGTAACCCATATGGGAGGCCATATGGACCGGACCACGTTGTACGAACCGTATACTTCGACATACAACTTTACTTGGCCCCTAAACTGTGGGGGTTTCAATACTAAGGCCACACATGGCCCATCACACGGTCTGCGAAGTGTCACATGGCCCGTGTTGGGTCTATGTGTAGCTTGCCTTAGTCCAAAGCTCCATATTAAGGCCCATTCACTCTCCATAAGGCCAACGGCCACTCAATGGAGGCTCCACACGGTCTGTATAGCCTCACTGGACTGTGAGGTCTTCCATGGAGCATCACCTTGGTCCAAAACTTTCCGAAACCAAATTTCCAAGCTCCTTTGATGTCGTACAAAGTCTGGGTCCTTACATGATCCACCCTGGCTACATTCATCCTTGAATGTGCTAAAACAAGGCTAGAAAGGCTTGATTTAGATCCTGAAACATTCAAACACAAGATACAGTGCATATTTCAACACTTGAAAATCATAAGGTCATTAAAACTCATATCAAAATGTATTTTAATCATTCAAAACATCTTAAAATTTAATTTTGTGCACATATATGCATGTCATGTCATGAAACTCGAGAGTGAAAGAATTAGGACCATTGAGAATAGGAAGAAGAACCTAATACCACTGGCTTGAGTAGATTAGAAAGGATAGAGGAATCATCGCACCATAGTTGATCCAACTTCCCATAAAACACTTTCAGTATGTTGATTTCTCCAAAACACCTTAACCGAACCCACATCGTTGTTGCAAAGTCGCTTCTCTGGCCTATCCAAGACCTTAACTAGGACATTCTCTTAAGACAACTCCTCCTCCACCTCAACACCCTCCAAAGGAACAATTGTACTAGGATCACCAATCAATTTCCTCAACATAAACACATAGAAAACAAGTGAATAGAACTCAAATTCGGAGGAAAATCCAACCTATAAGCTACATTCCCAATCTGCTGAACAATTTCATAAGGACCTACATACCGGGGACCTAACATAACCTTCTTTTCGAAATGCTTTACATCCTTAATAGGAGAAATCTTCACACGCACCCTATTACTGACAAAAACATCAAGATCCCTCTTTCAAACATCTGAATAAGACTTTTGGAGACTTTGGAGCCGTCTTTAACCTCTCCCTAAACCACTTCACCTTATCCATAGCCTTCAATACCAAATCCAAGCCAATCAAATCCATCTCTCCTAACTCAAACCACCCCACCGGAGATCTACACCTCCTACCACATCAAGCCTCAAATGGTGCTATAACAATGCTAACATGAAAGCTATTGTTGTAAGCAAAGTAAATAAGTGATAGATGCTCACCCCAATCACCCTTGAATTCCAAGACCCAGGCCCTTAACATGTCCTCCAAATTTTGAATTGTCCTCTCGGCTTGCCCAATAGATTGAGGATGAAAAGCGGTACTTAACTTCACCTTACAGCCAAGCCCCTTTTTTTAGATGATTTCCAAGAGTTAAAAGTAAGTTGGGTACAACAATCAAATATAACAAAATTACGCACACCACCCACTCTAACCAACTCCCAAATATATAACTTGGCATTGTCTTTCTTCATACCATGCCCCCAATGCACTTCCTTTAAGTCCTGATATGTTTTGGTAAATCATGAATGTATGGAATAATAAGAGTTATGGGCTTCACTCATGATCATCCCTCTAAGACCATCAACGTTTGGAAAACACAACTAATCTTGGTACTGAGTTACACCCTCTCCCCAAAGGAGAAAACCTTTATCTAATTTTGGCAACCAACATCTTCTACTCGACTAATGACAGATCTAGATCACGCTTAGCCATAACACAAACTAGCACAGCAGATTCGGCCTCATTCTAAACATGAATACTACCATCATTAGAGTCGCACAACCTAACACCCAATCTGGCAAAATAGTTAATGTCTTTTGCCAATTTCTTCTTCCCTTTAGCAACATGAGCCACACTTCCCATAGTCTACTAAGAGCATCGGCTACAACATTTGCCTTGCTGGGATGATATTGTACACTCATGTCATAATCTTTAAGGAGTTCCAACCATATCCTTTGTCTCAAGTTAAGATCCCTTTGAGTGAACATATATTACAAACTCTTGTGGTCGGTGAAAACATCAATATGGACCCCATACAAATAGTGTCTCAAAATCTTCAAGTCAAACACCATCGCAGCTAGCTTAAGATCACGAGTCAGGTAATTACGCTCATGTACCGTCAATTGCCTTGACGCATAAGCTATCACCTAACCATGTTGTATAAGTATAAAACCCAGCCCAATCTGAGAAGCACAATACACCACTAACACATCTAAGCCATCTAGTAAAGTCAAAATAGGAGTCGATATAATCTGATCTTTCAATGTCTGAGAACTCTTCTCACACTCAGCTGACCATACAAACTTGGCCTTCCTTTGAGTTAACTTGGTCAACAAAGATAAAATAGATGAGAAACCTTCGAGGCACTTTCTATAATAACCATCCCACCCGAGAAAACTTCGAATATCCGAAGGAGAAAGCTTGTCAAGTAATACATATCCTTCACCAACTCCCTTTTGACCTCACCTATAAGATCAGCAATAACATCTTCCTTGTTTGCATTGCATTACGAGCTCAAAGTAACTCTCCCAATTCAGTAGGGAGAGATAGAGATCAGAAAACTTAAGACACGCTCCATGCTATGATGTGAATCATGAAAAAGTGAAACATTGCCTAAAATGCCTTGT
The DNA here is from genome assembly GCA_026153255.1 of Solanum medicagineum. NCBI lineage: Eukaryota > Viridiplantae > Streptophyta > Magnoliopsida > Solanales > Solanaceae > Solanum > Solanum medicagineum. The sequence goes on from JAPFFP010017691.1 coordinate 11,641, forward strand.
AGCCTCCTACCCACAAATGCGGCGTGCTTCACACCCATGAGTAAGGGTTTACTTGACCCGACATGTTGGACTCCAAAGACTATTTATAAACCTACTGCTCTGATAGCATCTCTGTCACGACCCGAGCCTAGGGCCTAGGAGTGACATAGCGCATGGGAACCCAAGAGCCCTCAAAAAATCTTCATAGCATCCTTTCACACATATCAGTTAAGAAGCCCATGGAAAAGTAGGATTCACACTATGGGGATGTCATTGGGATAAGGGATTAATAAGGATTCACTTAGCACATAAGAACTAAAGGGCGAGTAAGTATGACTCACTCTATGGGGACAATACGAGACTTAGGATCTTCCACATATCCACATCAAGATATACATACTTATCATAATTCTCATAGTTAATCCATAATAGCCATATCAAACGGATAACCATAATCATATGCTCAAAATATAACACATTACATATAGATCTAACAAGTATCTACAAAATGTCCAAGAATGCCACTAGTCATAAGATAGAACAGGGTCCAAGACATGTCCCAGGCTCACCCTCAAAGTAAATAACATAAACAAAGCGTCATAGGTAGAGGAATAGTGGTTCGTCCTTGAAAGATAGGGCTTAACACAACTAGTAACTCAAGATCCAATCTAGCCATCATATGGTGGATGAAGGTAATCTACGAACATGGTTAGATCATGTAGGCAAAAAGTACGAGTTAGTACATTTGAATGTACTAAGCATACGGGCATGCAATGCACATGAACTCATCAAACCTTCATTTTAATGTTAGATGACAATGGAATAATATATCAATATGCCATGAGGTATATGATGCACGAATGCGAAAATACTTCATATATATTGAGGATGGGACCATAACCGACTTAAGACCAAGAGATGTAACTTAGAACTCCATCATCTTCCCCACAATGGATAAAGAGGTAACCTACTTGCCAAAGGTAGATCCTTAACATTGTTCCCCCTTTTTCCCCAAAGGGGCATAAACATACCTTTGTTAGGAACATGGTTCAAGAGAAAGGAGTATGGACCCTTGGGGATAGCCCACCCTGCCTCCAGTCCCATCGGTGCTAGCTCATCATCCCACTAGAATATATATATATATAGACACACACACACACATGCTTGTAAAAGAGGCATAACACTCTCAAATTGTTTACATGCATACTTAGGCTTAAATGCCAAATCGCATTCTTCATAATCATGTATACATAGACTAAAAAGCCAAAACATGCTTCATGTAACACTTCTTATGCATAGGAATAGCTCCTTCGGCACACATTCTTGAGAAATGAGTATCGACCCTTGGGGATAGCCCACACCGCCTCAAATATCAATCAGTGCTCCCTAAACATAGTAATATAAACACCCATAATTGCTCAATGAGCCTTAATCATAGACATTTATATGATCACATTCATGTCATAACCATAATCTTATCAAAGTCATATACATAAACATAGTTGGGTCTTGACCCACTTCATTATCTATATGAAAACCGTAGTCCTATATGCATATGCCATGAATGAGATGAAAAATAGCATGGGTAATAGAGTCTCAAACTTAAATCAGCAATACATTATGAAATTCAAGTAAAGACATTAGTAAATTCACATTTAAATCATAACGTAGATTAGCCATGCTCAAATCAAGTTTTAAAGGGGACATGCACTTCATAACTTCAATACATTTCATCATATTAGTCTTAAGTCACTTTAAAATCTACAATAGCACGTAACCCATACATCAATTGAATTTAATAACCAGTAATGTTGAAAACCATATTTAAAGTAATCTAAAATTTCATGAAATTGAATGTAAAAGAGTTTGGGTCTTTTTGGTTGAAAGGGACCAAGAATCAAAACCACATACCTTAGCTAATTGAGAAGATTCAAGAAGAAATTTGTTGATGAAAAGAGTCTTCCCTTGATTCCCAAGCTTAGTCTTCACAAGAGTTCTTGAGAGATTTTGAGAGAGAGTTTCAATATAATTCTATGTATGACAATAAATTTGAAAGAGAGAAATAGAGTTTAGGCCATTTGGATCGAGGTCTTAGGATAGCAAAGGATGTCATAAAAGACCGTTAGGAGAAGCCACAGTTACAAAAAAAAAACATAAATGAAGCAAAATAACATTTCTTGCCATGGTTCCCATAGGGAGATCTCAAGGCTCGTACATCTTATCATGGTCCGTACAACCCTCCTGTGAGACCTTACTTAGCCAAATCTCATAAAATACTACACAGATAGGTTTTACGAAAATGGTCATAACTTATTATTTTGAACTCAGAATAAGGTGAAACTTGATGCATTGGAAAGCTTATTCAATGAGCTTCACTTTGATAGGTTTTGGGCCACCCAGTTCATTTTGTGCTAAGAGAGATAAGCATTTAAAGTTGGCACTTCATCGTTTCATGTTAAAAGCATAGCCAATGGAATTTATTTGAAATTTACTTGATAAAGGAGGCCGATGATGATTCTAAACCACATAAATAAGCTTGAATTGAGGGCATGAAAGTGAACTTAGGTTGAACTTGAAGATTCCATAGTTAGAAAAAAAGTCGACGAAACAATCCAAACGGTTGATCTCATGGTCCATACCAAGCTATATGGACAGTGTACTCCTCCATACCACTTCACTTAGAAAATTCTTCACAACAAATTTTTCAGACAGTAATTTATTACTTCGAAAACATTCTCTCTGAAACCCATACAGGAGGACATACAGACTGTATCACCTTATATGCACCGTATATTTGGTTGTACTACTTAGTCCAAAAACTATGGGGTTTGAAGACTAAGGCCAACTCATGGCCTATCACAAGGTCTTTGAAATGTCACACTGCCCGTATGGGGTCCTTATATGGTGTGCCTTAGACTAAAACTCCACATTAAGGCCCATACACTCTCCATAAGGCCATGGGACACTCTATGGAGGCTTCACATTGTTTGTATAGCCTCATAACCATGAGGGTTTCAATGGAGCATGACCTTGGTTAAAAACTTTCTTGAATCGAATTTCCAAGCTTTATTGGAGTCGTACAATGTTTGGGTCCTTACAGAACATAAGCTAAATACGCCAAACACCCCTTCTCCATCATCTAACAAGAATGCATACAAGAAATAACACCTTTAGGACAGGAACTATGTGCTCTAGTCCACACAAACTGACGCACGTCGTGGCAACATAACTCATGATCTTCACATGACAGTCAATAATAATATACAAGGTGACAAGCAGTCCATACCTAATATTATATCAAAGTATACCATAGGTAACAATACCAAATCAGCAATAGTATCTCTCCCCATAAAAGTCACAACACAACCCCGATATACCTGATTCACCACTAAAGATTCGCCTACTGTGGTGGATACACATACAGGCTCGGTAAGTGGCTCACACATAATATCAATTACAAAGGAAAAATAGGCCAGCAAATAGTAATAAATAAAGCCTAGATCAAATAAAACTGAAGTTGAGTGATGGCACACTAGAACTATACCTGTGATAACTTCATCGGAGGCCTCTACCTTAGCTCTATCCGGAAAAGCATAGAAAACTATATGACAACCACTACCTTATGGGCCCCCACAGACTCCACCTCTCCTTGTATAATGACCTTCTCTAGCACCACCCCTCATGCCCTTAGAGTTGTCTCTAGCTACTATCTGAGGTCCTGAAGTATGAGTAGGAAACACTCGATGTGGACAATGATTGGCGAAGTGCCTAACCTCATCACAAATATAAAAAACCTTAGGGTCTTACCCCTGAGATGGTTGTGACAAAGAACCACCAAGTCTAACAGAACCAAGAGAGCCATCATTATTTGTCTTAGTAGGCCATGGCTAGTCATCACTAGTAGACGCTTGAAAAGCGACCTTAATTGCCCTATGCTAATGACCCTATCTCTAAAATCCTCTATCATGAGGAGGGGGTGCACTAAACCAACCATGCTGACAGAATCTCTTTTCGTCGCCCTATCTATCGTGTCTGATGCGCTCTAGCATACGAGCATGATCCACAACACTCCAAAAAGTGCTTCCAACCAACACCAAAGAAGTTGAAGCCTCCTAAAGATACCTTGCCCAGCTTTTGCCAAACCGTCAAATCATCTCAAATTCAGTAGGAAGACTAGACAAGGCATATCTGGACAATGTATGGAACCTATCCTCGTAATATAAAATGGACATGAAACCTTGTTGTAGCCTATCAAACTCATCCCAGTGGCTATCTCAGAGGTTTTATGGCATGAACCTCTCAAAACATATCTCGATGAACTGTCCCGAAGTCATAATTCAAGATCTTATAGGTCTATGAGCTACAACTGAACTCTACCTCCCTTGGCGAGACTGATGAACTAGTATGAAGTATAGGTAACCCCATGTGACTCAAGAATAGCCAGGTTACATAACTGATCCTACCACTCTAACAAGAAATCATAGGCTTTGTTACGGAGAATTCCAGCAAATCACGAAGGAGCCAACCGCACAAACCTCTCAAAGCTCATCTACTCCATTATAGACTTGGTTGGACTACCAAAAGATGGTGTCCCCATAAACAAGAGCAATGCAATAGATGGAGTAACAACTGAACTCTAAAAATTAGAACTCGAACTAAGCCTGGATGTCTGAGGCAAAACCATTCAGTCATAGGAGAATTTGTTGTAATTGTAGAAGGACTAACAGTGTTGTAGAAAGTAGTATATCAATAGTATCTGGGGCGAGAGGTCGCTCAGGCTCATAGGCAAGCTCTGGAGAAGCCAATCTAGCCTGCCCTCTAGGCAGAGTTGCAACTATAGCAATGCCTCTGCCCCTGGTACTATCTTACAGTCTGCCTCAACCTTGATTAGGAGCCACAATAGTTACCTTGGGCTCTTCCATTGATCAATGAGATTTGGTAATCATAATCTATGCAGAAGGAGTAGATTAGATACTTTCAAAGTAGGTAACACAAAGAAATTCACGAATAGAAGCAAGATGAGAAA
>JAPFFP010017712.1:0-16644 GCA_026153255.1 Solanum medicagineum
AAAACATACATTCTTCGTGTTAGTTTAATTTTTATATTTATTAAAATAATATATTTTATAAATTATTCTTATTTATTAAAGATGTTTTTAGCATAGTATCAGTTTTAATTATTAATATAAATAGTATTATTTTGGATAATTTTTAAAATTAAAGCTACCACTAAATTAGAACGAATGGAGTACATTATAATTTGTAGATTTTACAAGACGTTGGCAGTAGGTGAACTCACTTTGATTTCTGAATTCAACTTACTTATACTATATACACGTGTACGTTTCAATTTTTTTTCCCAAAATTCAAGCAAATTATATGGAGCCCACCCGTTTTGTATTTTTTGCTATTGTTGGATTGAACTTGATATTAGTAGTACTCTTTTCTTTCAACATGTTTAAAAAGAGTGACGTGATGCCTTTTTAAATAATATTACAAATTATGTGTTTCATGAAGTTGAACAATGAAACGGAAACTTCTAAAATATGTCATTTAGAATAAGTTGTAGGTTTTTAAGGTGCCTACAACTTATTTTATGTAAAATTTAAAACTAAATTATTATTATGTATAAAAAGATATTTTGTCACTAATTTACTATCATAAAAGATAAATTATCACATATATTGAGGTAAAGAGTACTTAAATATTAATTGTCACATAAATTTAAATTAAAAAAAAAGAGTCAAATTTTAACTTTTTAATTTTGTTGAAGAAAAAATCTGAGTGGAGTCGTTATAAGATTTAGACGATCCTCCTCTCTTTGAGCCAGTGGGTGAGAGTTAGATCGAAGATCTAATTTTACATAGTATCAGAGCAGTACCCATCTCACCCTCAAAAATTAAAAAAATTATCACACACCAAATGTTAAGCACTTGAGGTAGACTCTTGAAGAATTTGAGTTAGCATTTGGAATATGAATTAGATATAAGACCTAACTTTATAAATTTTACCTTCAAATTTAATTCATTAGGTATTTATAACAACGAAATGTAGTATAATTTGCTGAAAAATTCTCTACCATCAAACAAATTGACAACTCATAATTGAGAATTCATAAATTCAATTTCTATCTAGTCTAGTTAATATACATGTGAATAGGACAATAAATAAAGTTTATTAGATGTTAAGCTATTTTAAAGATTCCTGAATTTAATCGTCCTATACAGTATAGTACAGTAAACATTTAATTGGGTGAAGCGAATTGGGGCACGATACACGCATCCTCGTCATCTATGACAGCCCACAATTCTATATGGGCCCACTGGGTCCCACTTGTGTTGAACTCACACGTGTACCCAAAATTTGTGCAACATTTCCACGTGGCCTCATTTCACGCGGTTTCATATCCAATATTTACTGGGGAATTGCTTCTATTGCACGTTCCTACCTATTTCCTGGAGGCTACAAGTGTCTTTTCAGTTGAAAATAGATTTACTCTGCTATTTTTTTCGAAAAAAATATTAAAAATATTCACAAATTTGACATGAATTATTAATTTCTTATTTAAATTATTGACAGTATTAAAAAATATATCTCTACTTAATTAACAGAACTTAAATACACTCTTAATCTTTCAACACGAATGAAGTACATCCTAAATTTTTATCTAGTTAAGAGATGTTAATATTTATGGTAGATTAAGGGTATTCTTTTAGTTTAGTTAGTGAAGTAGAAAAATATTTTTAAGACTCTCTATAATTTAAGAATGAAATTAATAATTTATCTCAAACACTTTTCTATAGTTTAAACTTTTTGTTAATATTATTATTAATTAGGGGGAAAAAGAAGTAGACAAAAACATGGAGAGGCAGTGGTATTATAGTAGTAGCCAATTTTTTAATATAGCAATGTTTGACCAAAGTTGCTTCAAATTTACGTTTGGGAGCCAAAATGGATAGTACTAATTATTGGCCGTTAATCTCCTAAAAATATTCCAATGTATAGTAAGATGACACTTATCTTACATGTATACACGTTATATTAGACGATTCGTACACTTACGCTGAATAGATAATTTTGTAATATCATGAAAAATTTATGATAAATAATATATAGTAAGCATTTCATTAATTTTTTAGAAAGGATCATTTTTGCTATTGATAAAAATAATTATTGAACTTAAATTTAAATTAATTAAACATCAAAATAAATATGGAACATTTAAGGAAAAACACATACCAACCATAAAAAAGGGGGACAAACCTTATCATATTTTATTCGAGCATATAAAGACGACGGTGTATAGCTGGAACTTGCTATTTTCCACATTCACATTATTTATTCTTTATGCAAAATGCAAATGACTAGTAAAACTTTTTTTTCCTTTTTTTTTTTTATACTTGAAACACGTTAAAATAGTAATACAAAATATATTTTTTTGTGTCGTATATGTGACATGTTTTATTTTTCAGTTTGATTCATGCGATATAAAATAATTTCAATTTAAAATTTCAGATGATTACAATCGTATAAATTTGTATATATTTTTTCTTATACTAGGGATTATTAATTTGAAAATTTTCTTTTAAATAATGTCAACAACAACATTTTCTGTATAACCTATACTTGAGGTTTAAAAAAAAAAAAGATGTATATAATTTTAATTCTATTTCGCAAAAGATTAAAAAGTTATATGCAACTTCAATTTGAATTTTTATGATGTTAATTTCTTTTTATACTCGATGTTTGATATCTATATTGAAGCTCAACTATTTAGATTTATGCAAAATAGGACCCTATCCTTGGCCAAGATTAGACCCTATCTGCTGCATCATGTCTTAAAATGCCATATATGAAAATGCAATATAACACATCTTCTTTTTGTTTACTCACGAAAATGATTTAATTATCTTATCTTCATTTCTTTCTCCTTTCGACACTTTGCATCATTTTTTCCCTTAGCGTATGGATGGCAAGTGGTTTGGTGCACTGCAATTGCAAGGCAAAAACACACAAATTTGTAAATACTTTAATTTACTTCTCATCGTATAATTTGTTACTTTCAATTCACACTCTTTCCCGTCACATTTATCTCTTTGACATTTGTATGATAGTTTAAACCCGTATAAGAGGCTATTAGGATGGAGTTATTTTAATTGTTTTTAAAGTCAAAATAATTTTTAGTACTTTTGAAGTGTTTAAATAAATTAAAAAGACTGATCTTATTTCTTTTATGATTCGTTTTTAAAAAAAATTATTTTCTCTTTTGATAAATTTTTAATTTTAACTTTCGACATGATATTGGACCGCTCAGTTGCTATTCGATAAGGGAGCAAAGCCCCAAAATCAAGGCGGTTTACAAGTTTGGAATTGTTCATCTACAATTATACCCGTGAACCAATCGTCTTCTTAATGTATTGGAGTTGATATTATTATAAAGTTTTGAAACTTCCATCCTCCTTCCCAACAGGGGAAGACCTTCTAGAATTTAATGGTTGACCAATCTTGCTTCTATTTTAAATTTTAATTATTACACGACAAAGAATATCCTACAATATATTACTTCATTCTTATCCTCATATATATTAATTATTATATATCCATAGTTGGATAAAATTATACAAGAAAAAGAACTTTTTGAAATTTTGTTTTACGAATTTTTCTAAAAGAATCGCAATTAAAAAATTGTCAAGTGTTTCTTGGATTAAAATCACGACTTTCTGAGTTATTGAAATTGAAAAAATCGTTTAAAATCAGTGGTTTGTCCTTCCCAAATATTATATTCAGAATTCCGTTAGTAGAGCCTGAAAGTAGCACTTGGCTCGATTCCTACCACGGACGGGTATATCGCCGGCCTCACTCCGGTGAAAGGACCAAAGCGCAAGAGGTCTATGCCCGGGAAGTAGGGCCGTAAAGAAGCTAGAAGAGAGTCTAACTGCACACTAACAGAAAGCGAACCTGCAAACGACTGATTAATCGTTTAAAATCAGTGATTTGTCCTTCCCAAATATTATTTTTAGAAGTAAATACTATTAGTTATTTGAATTTCAATCATGTGATGAATAAAGCAAACAAAATTAGGAAAATGAGTCTAAATATTTGGGCTTCGGTATTATGTGTGGACTAATTGGACTAGAGAGCCCACAACTTCCTTCTTTTCCTATGTTTTCCACCTTTATCTATTCTTCTTTCATTGAAGCTTCTTTAAAGCTTGGAATTAAATTTTAACGTGTCGCAAAAATCGTTTTGAGTGACATATATCAAAAGATTTGAAACATGAGAGGAGATGTTACTTATCAGGATTGAATGGCTCAATGTTGAACAATTAAAGTTTCTTGGAAACTCGATTTTGAAATTTAATGTGGTGCAAACGTGAATCATTTTGAATAAAGTGTATCGGAAGACTCAATACATCGAAAGTATCTCATATCTAAACTTTATGATTTTTTAGAGGACATTTGAGAGTTGAGTTGGTCGGAATTGATAAACTCCTTGTTCAGCTAAAAAGTATCTTTGGCACTTGATTTTAAAATTTGACATGCTGCAAACGTGAATTATTTTGAGTGAATAATATACTAAAACTCTCAAAACATCAAGTGAAGTTCATATATAAAATTTGAAACTATTTAGAGGAGATTTTGAATTGATTAAAATTCAAAGATTGATTTTAAGTTTTGACGTGTTGAAAGCAATATTTTGAATGAATGATATATCAAAACACATAGAACATGCAGAGAAGATTATATCTGTAGGGCTATTTCAATGAGATTTTAGTTAGTCAAAATTGAAAAAATAAAACCATCCTACAATATATATATATAAATCATATAAGCATTACATATGGGTGTATATACATAATTATGATACATTATATATGGTCATTTTTGTAAACCGGTTGAATACTTGATAAATTTCAAAACCTCTACCAAATATGAAATTACCGAATTCGATTAAGGATTCAGGTGATGATTCTAATATTAATCCTTGTTAAATATGCCAAATCACTATCAGTAGTAATAATTATTTGTGCTTGAATGAAATCCTGGTCCAAACTGAATTTGAAACCTTTGGTTTACTTCCACTTTTCAAGTTTACTTGGCCTTAATTAGGAAAATCTTTACACCCCAAATTAATTTCAAAGAACAATTTATGATTGATATAACACAGTTGTTGCATAATTTGGGGCTAATCATAACCACTTAGGGATCATTTGATAAAATGTATTAGAATAAATAATATATGCATTAGCTTTGTGTATTAATAGTATCTTATTTGGTACACTTTTTCAACCTATATATAACTAATGTTGCATTGGTTATTCACTATATTGTTTATTGAGGAGTGTATCACCAATACATGAAAATCCATACTATCCGTAATACAAGAGGATTTAATGCATGCATTAGCATAATTAAAGATTCATTTGCCCTTCAAATTGTTTTTTTTTTAAATCTTTGTCACCATAATTATGGAGGGTGTCTCTGTAAATAATTGTTTTTTAAAAAAATTATGCAATGAATGTTATTCTAATGCACCAAATCAAACAAGGCATAAGCAATAATGCAACCATCACTAATACACTCTATTTAATATTATTCTTATACACTCTACCAAATAACTCTTTTAATGAGTCTCAACCTAACTCAAAAATACGGTATGTTATAGTATAGCCATTTTCGAAATATTATAATTGCCTGATCACACATAAAATTTATCCTAAATGGTTGTTGTAAATATAATCTTATTTTTAAGTTCAGAGTCTAACCCTACAAAGAATTAAGATTTCGAAGCTAAAAAGATTAGATTCAAACAATTGATTAGTCTTGAGTATTATTTCTAGCAAATATTAGAGTAATCTAATTTATCAATTTGAAAGAATGAGTTGATTTCAAGATTAAGAAAGTGTAGTCATAATTTTTCTGATTATCGGATTCCTTCTCAATGCTACATCAGCCATAGTTATGCCAAATTAATCACTATCAACCATGAATCTTCTCTTACTATAAATATCTCTCTCGATTAAGTGTAGTAATTTCTTCACTTGAATGAATCCCAGTTAACTAATTAATCTATTCACTTAGAATTGGAAAATCTACAAAAATGTTAAATTTTTATCCCAAAATTACATATGCTTTTTTAATTACAAATCTACCAACTTAATTATAAAACTACCAACATTGAAAATCGATTTCAACAAAAAAAGAAATATTTGATTGGATGATTAAACCCACATAAATGACTTTTGATTGATAATTGTTCCTCATCTGTCGCGCTCACACCGTTTCCCTATGTTTGCACCTTCATTTTTTAAATTTTGTTCAACAAAAATCAATTGAAAAAGTTCATTTTTAACATTATACATTTCTTTTATTCCAACTCACACCCATCCGTCACCCTTCTATGCCAATCTTTCCCATTCTAGAAGAAAAATATTCATTGAAAAAAATGGTTCTTCAAAGTTCTTGGCTACAATTCATCAAGTTTTTTCAGGTTAGTGTAACGTTTGTATATTCTTTTCAAATAAAAACTTTCCGTTGGTCGAATGATTTCAAATCCCCAATTTTTATTTTTAAAATTATCTTCATATTTATGTAGTTTCTTCATTAAGGGAAAAGGAACAAGTATGGAAGTTACAGCTACTCAAAAAAGTCCAAGATTTGAAAGAAAGGATAGTAGTCCTCATTGTTGTTCTAGACCATCTTTTGAGTTAAATGCATACACCCCTTCACCATCAAAAAATGATGACGGTTTAGTTGTTAGTCAAGAGAAGGATCCTTCGAAGAACAAGGGCAAGGAGCCTATGAACGGGAGCAATTTACCACATGATAGTGACTTTTAGGACAAAATTTCAATGTCAAAGAGACTAAAGATGAGAAAAGGTGCAAATTCGTCCACCGCAACCAAAGTGAAGGTATATTTTTTTAGGTTAAACTGTGTGATTTTCTTGCATGTGTGAAAATATTTTTTTAATAATTTTTTTTTTAGAAATTTGGTGGTAGCAAAGTGATCAATGCATCCGATTCCCAAAAAAAGAACAATGTGAAGAGAAGAACCAAGAAATCCGAAGTTGACCCACAGGTACATTTTGTAGTTTGTACTTTTTTTTTAATGTATTTTGTGGTTCAGTTGTTTTTTTTTTGTGTGTGTTAATAGTTTATTTTATTTTTTTTACATCTTGTTGGAACATTTCAGATTAAGGAAAAGGTGTCACATTGGTGTTCTTATATAAATGGCAGTGTGTTTGACGAAGTAAGAGTGTTTTTATCGAAGTATGATTTGTTTGACAAGTTTAAAAGTGGCCCATTTGGGTATTTATTTGATATCCCCCTCTTAATGTGCAAGCACAATTTATTAGAACCTTGGTCCATCATTTGAAAAACAAGAATAACATTGGTGAAGTGTTTATTTTTTTATTTTAATGGGAAGGAACTACGTTTTGGTCTTAGAGAGTTTCAGGCTGTCACTGAGTTTAAGTGTGACACAATTGATGAATATACTCATGATTTGTTTGGTAATCAAAGTTTGTGGAGCGATACCTCCCAATGAATGTCACAAGGGTGTCGAGAAGCACCATTTGATTAGTGCATTTAAGGCTGGTGAGTTTGAGCCCAAGGATGTGTATAACATTGCAGGTATTTACTTTATTAGTACGTATATTCTGTTATCTCTGCCAAAGAAATATTTTGACCTGGTAGATCATTTTTTGTTGGTGAAATCTGATTGTTACACATGTATTCTTGGGGTAGACGTTCATTTTTCGATTTTAGAGATCTTTTGGTCCGTCAGCTTAAGGAAGCTTCGAACTATGTTAAGTTTTATGATTTTTCATTAACAATGTAATTATGATTTTATGAATGTTGCAACAAAGTGGATGATGGTATTGCTTCTCGGTGCGGTCACCGGATTCTTCGATTATTCAAGTGGATACTGCGTTCAAAAGGTTGTATTTTGATAAGCTCTTGAATGGAATGTTTAGGCGCTATGACAATCAGATGATTCTCAGCTTATATGTATATTATTGGCATATGTTAACGTATTATTCATATTAATAATTATTTTCCTCCTGTTGTTAAAATTATTGTACAAATTTCAAGATTTTTCCTTGACTGGGGAAGATTTGGTTGTGTTTAAAATTGAGCAACTTGAGGATTTCAGTTATGTTGAATGTAATGTATCACCCGCTAGCGTTGAGTGCAATGATATTGTTGCCTGCAATTTTGAAAAGCTTGTTGGGGAGCTTTTGGTGGTCAGTATATCAATAAATGTGATCTTCTAATTTTTAATTTTATTTTTTGTTAATCAAATCCAGTGTATGTATTTTCCGTAGGTGTGCAATGAGTTCAAAGCTTTAAGGTTAAGGCTGAAACTCAAATTGGCTAACTAAAAGTGTACGTCGATGAATGTTTCAAGCATTTACTTAATGAGATCAAGCTGTTACAAAGTCACAGATCAAAGGAAGAAATAGTGGGTGATGAGAAGGTATCCTAGAAATTTTATGTATATGTGTGCAGTACGTTTTCTGACTCTTTAATGACAAACGTGAATAGAGTATGGTATTGAAGGTTAATCTTTTTTGTGAAAAAGTTATTTTTGTTTTTTGAATTTTATTGATGTTGGTGCAATATAATTTGGGGAACATTCTTGGTGCAAGTATTGTTTATTTGAAAATTTGTTTGTCTTATTTTTTTTCCTGGTGGTTATTTTCAGAAATGCAAAATGCTATATATTTATTATTGTTAAATCATTGTTTAGGATGGGGTGGTTGTTATGCATAAAACCAAAAAAAAAATAAAAATCTAGGACATATCCAATCCATTTCGTATACTATGTTTTGGATAGGGTGGGCATGTTGGCCATGAGGATAATTAACAAGTTAGTATATTAGTTGGTTGTTGCCCCTCAGAAGTTAAATGTATTCTTTTTGTGATATTTACTAGTGCAACAAGTTATTATGTTATATTGCGAACTCATTAGTTTACTATGTTGTTTATGCATTTATAAAATTTTGATAAAAATATTGGTTGGATAATATATAGGAATTTCATTAAACCTATTGTTGTAGATATTGAACAGTGTAATCAATTGTGTATTGTAAGATAATCGCATGGTGGGTTTTATTTGCATTCTTTGAGTTATGGTGACTGTTATGTAGTCAGTTAGCTATTGGTGTTCATAATGGTTTTGAACAAGGTACCAATATGATATTTTATCTGATAAAGTATATTATTTTATCGAATTGATAATTCTTTAGTATATTTGTTATGGTAACACCATTGGTTAGTAAATATTCTTAATGAGTTTACTCCTTTATGATAACTATTGAGGTATGATTGTGAGTTCACTTATTTATGTAATACCATGGTTTCCAATATAATTGTTCTATTATATTTTATTATGGAAATCTAATTATTAAGCCTACTTCTCATTGTATAACAACAAACAACAACATTACCCCAATGCCTCAAAGGCTCCCGCCTATTGCGGGGTAAGGGGGGGTCGGATGTACGCAGCCTGACCCCTATGTTTAAAAACATAGCGCGACTGTTTCCGGATGACCCATGATGAGCGTCGAAAGTTGCATTAACTAACTGCTACTTCACAATTGAAAGAAGCGCAGACAGTTTAAAGAATCATTTTGCTTTATTCCATCATACCCCAAAGCCAAAAAATAGTGAATCTTTGGCTCCATCCAAGATTGATGAAAGTACTTCTCATTGTATATATTCTTTAATTGTTAAAATATTGTCTTTTTACTCGTGAGTTTACTTGTTTCTACATATTTTTTTGTTATAAGCATATTAACCCTCTAATGGTATAATTTGGTTTCTCATTATTGAGTTTCCTTATATAGTTTTACGTTTTTCTAGTAGCATTGGTTTTCAACATGGGTGTAATTTGGTATCCCTTATGATAACTTGATTAGTATGTGAAGGTGTCCCTGCTTATAAGATAACAAAATAACTTGTTGGTGTTGCATTATCTTTTTTTTTATACCAAGGGTTTCAAAATGGTTATTCTTTTTGTCTATTAAATGATATTTTAAATTACTTTATGAAATTTGTTAATACTTTTCATCTTTTTGTCAAATGAAGTTTAATTTTTTACATGTCAATTTACTTATGTATGTATAAAATCATTATTTTTTGGTGGGGGCTGCTTGGATGCGAGTTTACATTAATATAGGGTATTTCAAATTATTTTAACTTTGAATATGTTTGGATTTTCTTCAGTTATATTGATCATTTCTAACTTTTTTTAAAAGAGTAACCACGGTATCACTGTAATGGACATAGATGTAGATTTTAATGATTTTGACTACCCGATACCTGATTTACCATTGAACGATGAAGGTGGAAAATATGGTGACAGCTACCTCCGTGTGGCAGATAAAGGTTAGTAATTACTCTAAAAATTTACTGATGTTAATAAAAAAAATAGTCTAACTCATGATTAACAATAATTTTTTAAACCCAATTTAAAGTCCTAGCAGAACCAACAAAATCCACACACGAGTCTCCCATGCTGGATGATTTCGAATACCTGATTTTAGAGGGTCCCAGATTGTTGCTTTGGAAAACAGAATGTCATATGTGACACCAACGCAACAGATATGAACAAAGCTTCCTGTGCAGTTTGTCAATTCACCATGTATTAACTTAAGTAGTTCTGTATGTAAAAATCAGATAAGGGGTTAAGCATTCTTTTATCGGTTATTTTTGAAGTTGATTCGGAGTTGGTTGAATCATTTAAGAAGTGGATTGGTGATCGATTCTCGAAAAAACGTGGCAGGTTTGTGGTTTTTTTTTTCATTTATTATATTTCTTTATGTTATTTATTTTAAAAAAAAAATCAGGAGGCTTAGTGCCTTTACCGCTTTATCAAACAAGACCAGTTCTCCGCTTGATTTTGGTGTTCAGATGGTTGACTTGATGGATTGATTTTATGTCATTGTCACTACCGGACAACCTTGGATTGACTTGGTAAGGTTGTTTATAATGTTTCCTTTATTTATAAATTGTTATTTATTTTAATGGTGCATTGTTTTGTGGTGATTATATGAAATTTTTCTTCTTTCCTTGAATTTTACAAAGTTTAACCCTGCTGAGTTATTATGTGTTATTTTTTGGTTTTGTGAGGATATTCTTTTCTTTTTGAATTGTTGTGTTTTGTTTGATTTTTTAAATTATGCTTATTTAAGTTGATTTTTTAAGTCATGAGCAAAATGCAATGATTATGGCTTCTGTTTTAGTGTCTTTTATGGTGTCCTGGCTAGTCAACATCATGATTCTGTCGATTTTATTCTTTCGTCCCCATCTGTCAATCACGTTTTTGCCTTTTTTATTGTATATTTTAATTAAAAATAAATTTTCTTGGCAGCCCCCATTATAGCTGTGCATATTAATTATTTTTTTATTTAACAAGCTATTTATTCTCTCATTTTTTCCCTGACAATACAACATGTCAATGTCATTATGTACTACTTGCGTAAGAAATGCAAGTATGGTAATGCAATGCAAAATAGAGTGACGATAACAGACACATTCTTCATGAATTGAGTTGATCAAATCCATGATGTTTGAGTTAGTAATAATAGGGACAACACATTGATCACACCAGACCATGATGTTGCACAATATATTAGGGGTTTCAAAATTTTGGCAAATATGCCATGGGATAAACTGGACTATATTTGCATCCCTATTCATTTTTCCTCTAAATGTCATTGCGTGTTGGTAGTGTTTTCTATACAGTGTAGCTGTCTGTTTGTTTTTTATTCACTAAGTGACATTGGGGCTGCCTACAGTGCTGTGGTGGTACAGTTGGTGCAGAAGTTGGCTGTTATAGTTCCTCTATTTTTGGTTAGTACTGGATTTTATGGAAAAAGAGATGATATTGATTGGAAAAACTCAAGAGACTATGCAGACTATGCATTCTCGGACACTCTCAACTTTATTTCTTGTGATAACACCCCACAGCAGGTTGAGGATTCCAAGTAAGTAACATACCCTCGTTATTTCTGTGTTTTTTTTGCTTTTTTGGATTTCCTTGTATTTTTTTTCTTTTTGGTGCAACAATTGAGGATTGTATAATTGTTTTCTGAGTTGATATGTGAAGGGTACAACTATGATGAGATTAGAAGAAAAAATTTTGACCCTGTATTTCATTGATTGAGATATGCGACATTGTTATGGGACTATGATAGAAGAAAGAATGATTTGGGCGCAGTTAATGAAAATGAGGTGACTGAAAAGGTGGTTAGCAGTTTGGGGGTCCTACAAGCTATCAAGTGCATGTTGGGGACAGTGAAAACGTTCGGGCGTCTAAGTACGTTCCTAGGAGGAAGTCTTAGAACTCTCTAATATTAAAAAGTCTATTTTTTGCTTGGTGCACTAAATATATATTTTTGCATATTGATGGATTTTGAACACTTTGCTCCTTTTTTAGGTTGTACAAGTTTATTATCTAACCGGCTAAATTTATACTCTCCTCATGCGTAATATAAGTTTATGATAATTCTTTTTTATATTTCATTGTGATGTTTGTTTACTGTAATAGTTACTATAAATCATTCTTTATCTTCAGTGATAGCACTTTTTTTTTTAAAAAAAAAAAAAATCTTGCCAGAACACCAAGTAGATGTGCATAATTATACCATCTATCAAAATTCTAAAACAGAACAACCCAAAAGGCATGTTTCATACTAAAAAATTTAATAAATTAATGATACCAACTAGTACTTAGTGTAATAATATTACATAAGTCATTTAAATAAAAATAAGTAATGTAGCACCTTGTACACATGACCAAAATCATAATATATCATAGTAAATTGTCATAATTTGATAACAAGCACTCAAAGTTCAGCCCTCACAAATTATGAAAGTTAGCACACTCATTCCGATGATGATATTTCGAGGCAATTCTTCTTGTTGTGTCGTTCTGCTCCACATAAACCATAGGTTCCTTTCTTTTTATTGCATTTCATTTCAGTGAAGCCTTTTCTTCTGTCCTTGTTTGATGGGCTCTCTGGCCCCTTTTTTAGTAGTGGGTGGAGTACCAACTCATCACATATATGTCCTGGAATCACCACGTGCTTTCGAAAGGCAGTGGTTCGATTGGTATTGCGTATGTGTCTCGGAAGTTCTTGCTTCTATAGTAGATTGAGCAAAAAAACGACTCAGCATACTTGTCCCTATATTCAATAGCAGCTACACCATGATTACACGACAATTTAGCATGCTGAAACCTTCCACAGCTACACATTCGTGTATTCAGACAATCATTCAATTGTTTTGCACCATCTATAACGGTATGAAAATGTTTTATTGATGCCCGTACCTTCAAGTAAAAAATAATAATAATCATTATGCCCTTCTTCATACCATAAAACAGTAAAAAATATTAATGTACGGTACTGACCGCCAAACTATTTGACATTTGTTTATTTGCTATCAACATTTCATTATATTTCCTTGATAGGACTGTTATTGTTTTCCTTCCTTCATCGTTGTGTTTTTCATACGAACACTCGAGTGCCTGTTGCACATATTCCAACATAGGAACCACCGGGAGCCTCCTTCCCGGCAAGATCGCTTTATTTATGTACTTAGCTATGTTACTTGTTAAAGTCCACGTCCGCTTTACTGTTATATGACAACGCAATCATTTCTCAAAATCAGCCTTCACTAAATATGCTCCAATTTTTGAGTTTATTTCATTCATTCTATCCATCAATTCATTAAACTCTTGGATAGTATATGCTTTTCCTATGCTGAAAAATAACTTTCTAACTTCCTCGATATTTTTGTGTGTTTTCTTCAATATATTTTCCCACAAATGGTAGATACAAGCATAATGTTTGATCTCTGGATAAACACTTGTTAGCATGTCAGATGCTTTTATTTCTATCAGAAACAAAGCACATACCTTCCCTATCACCAAATGTTGTTTTGAAATTTTCAAAGAACCAACTCTATGCATTGTCATTTTCAGAATTAGTGACACCATACGCTAGTGGCAAAATATGTCCTAAAAGATTTTCAAATTTAGTAGTCTACACCACAAATACTTAAAATAAGTTAATACTCATTTCTCAATTTTCTTATACTGAATCAAAATTGATTTTTGTATAACTACTAACCTCCGAGATCCAATGTGCTAGCTATCAACATGATTCCTTCGAATGTTTAGCGTATATGCATTCCATCAACTACAACTGTTGGACGACAATATTCCCATCCTCTTATGCTTGCATCAACTGCAATAAAACAATATAAAAACCTGTCATCTTCAATTTTCTTAGGATTAACGATCGTCCCAGGATATGTCTGTTCCAATATATAAAGATATGTTGGAATTTTAGAATATAACTCTTCTGGGTCCCTCGGAATTTCCTCATTGATTTTTGTTTGCCCCTCCAAGCCTGCATATATGTCTAGGAAATACCGTGTTCCTTTTCATGTCTGCTCGTATGTCGCTGGGGCTGTAAATTGTTTTGGTGTAGCTGTATTTAGGAAGCAAAATGCTACCAAACACACAACTATTGCACAGACATTTTGAGTTCAACTTCTCATTCCCTAAGCAATTGTGTTCATTGTTGAAAATCTGACCTTGAATAAACCTGACTTTCCCAGCGATGACGACTTAAAGAACCAACAACAATTATCGTTTGCACATTTTAATATAAAACTGAAAATAACAAAGATACCAACCTATTAAAACATACAATCTTCATTAACATACCTTAAAAGAAAAGCTATATTATACTTTCCTTTTTATCTGGCAGTACACAACCTGACAACCTTGAACCAAAATTATCTCATTAATGCATACCTCTGTATAACCTCCACCAATGTACGCTTGTTTATGTAAATTTGGTCTTCCTCCACCTCATCAACAAAATCATTGTTGATTACATGTGGTTCTTCAATTTTCTCATCAAAATCCACCAATACTGCCTCAGTCAATGCTAAGCCCATCTCATCTGATGTTATTGTTTGTGGCAACACCATTGGACTAGTAGGCTCGCGCACAAACAACAACAACAACAACAACATACCCAGTAATATCCCACAAGTGGGGTCTGGGGAGGGTAGATTGTACGCAGACCTTATCGCTACCACATAGAAGTAAAGAGGCTGTTTCCTAAAACCCTCAGCTTAAAACCCATAAGCAGAATGACTAGATATGACAAATTGAAATGTAAGGTAAAAGGGAAGGTAATGGAACAGCAGGTGCGACTAACAATGAATAGCACATGACAGTAACTAACTATGATAAAACTAACCCACATACACCAAATAATACAAAGAAAAAGGAATAATAATAGTAAAAATAATACAAATGCTAATAAAAGTAAGAAGAAGACGATGAAGGAGAAGAATAGGAAGGAGAAGAAGAAGAAGAAGAACAACTTAGCCTGCTACTCTAATTCATGACCTCCACTTCTTTCTATCTAAGGTCATGTCCTCAGTGAGGTCGAGTTCCGCCATGTCCCGTCTGATCACCTCCCCCCAGTACTTCTTCGGTCTACCTCTACCCCTCCGAGTAGCTCCCATAGCCAACCTCTTGTACCTCTAACAGGAGCATCAATACTCCTTCTCTGCACATGTCCGAACCAGCGTAGTCTGGCTTCCCTCATCTTTTCGCCCACTGGGGCTACCTCCAGTTTCTCCTGAATTGCCTCATTTCTAACCTTGTCACTTCTGGTGTGACCGCACATCCATCTCAACATTCTCATCTCTGCGACATGCATCTTCTGAATATGAATATTTTTAATCGGCTTCCACTCCACCCCATACAGTAGCGCTGGTCTAACCACCACTCTGTAGAACTGACCTTTAAGTTTGGGTGGTATCTTTTTGTCACACAATACTCCAGATGCCAGCCTCTATTTAGTCCACGCTTCCCCACACGATGTGTGACATCATCATCGATATCGCTACTACTCTGAATGATGGACCCCAGACACCTAAACTTATCCCTCTTGGGGATAGGTTGGGTTGCAAGCCTCACCTCAGAACCTCTATCTGTATATATCACACACAAAGGATATTTCGAAAAGAAATCTGGACTGCATCTTTTTTTTTATCTAAATAGACTCTCACCCCTATGTCATTGTGAATTTTCAATGGTGGTGAATGCATATTCACGACATATTGTATTACCAATTCGACGCATGTCGTATCCAACCTTATTTGAGAAGCAATGACTCTTAACAATCCATCATAATTTGATGACGTAAAGTATAACACTCCTCCCATCTTATAATCAATGTAGTTACCTGTGTTAGTCACCAATTATACACCTTAGGAAAAATCATATTAGGCAGAGTTAAAATTGCACTACACTGTCACAGCTAAAACACGATAATTTTTTATTCATCACAATTCTAATACTATTTATGTAATGCCATCCAACCTTACTACTATTAGTTACCATTAAGTACACAATACACACTTCATACCAACAGACACACCATCTACCCACAAATCTTTTCATCTTAGAATACTTCCATGATTATCATCATGCAAAAAAAAAAAGTCATACTAACACTTCTAACGTGGACCACTACAATAACTACTAATCAGTTAACCAACAATTTATGTATAAACACCATTAACAAAAAAAATAATGAAATTGAGAAAAATTTCAATTAGACAGAAACACTTACAATTATATCTTTTTCCCAATATACAAATACTAGAAAAGAT
>JAPFFP010017723.1:0-39545 GCA_026153255.1 Solanum medicagineum
TTTGGCGTCAAATTGCCCCTTTCATGTCATGTTTCCCTTGAATTGTACTAGTATTGTAAGGTGTGGGGTGTTACATGTAATCTAACTCTATGGGCCTTACAATCAAAAGAGTCACAACATCTATGCAACTAATCCATCCCAAGTATGGCATCAAAATCCACCATATAAGACCCAACAAGTCACAAGGCAAGACCTAATGCAATATGAACACGGAACATTACCTATGAGCTTTCTAACAACAATAGACTCAACGAAAGGATAGACTCTCAACGTCCCGGTAGTAACATCGGGTGCCTTATCCCCTTTTTGCCTTCCTTGGAAAGCATAAAATTTAGTGTGCCGTGGGGCACCACCTCAATGACCTTCACCTCTACCTTTGGGTTGAGCATGAGGACAATCACTAATCTTGTTCCCAATTCCACCACAACCAAAGCAAGAATTAGATCTCTTCAAACATGGGCTACCATGGCCTTTTTCATAATTTTTGCACCTAGGCTTTGCCACCCCCTCATCACTTCCTCTACTCTTATTGCGTCTTACGAGGGCAATCCCTTACCTTATGACCCATCTGTCCACAACCATAATAAGCATTAGAACCCATCAAGCATGGGCCATCATGGCCTCTACCACATCTTGGCCACCTAGCATAGGACACCACATCACCAAGACCTTCGGAACTTTGGAACTTACCCCAAACAAGGGCCCTTTTGGCCTCACTACTCCTCTTCATACCATTTGAAGTCTCGGGGGCACTCACTTGTCGATTGAGTTGGGTTGTCAATTTTGTCACCGCTTTGGTCAATACCGATATAGCATTGCGAACCTTCGCATTCGATATATCACCGTCCTGAGTAGTTTGAAATATATTCTGAAATGCAAAGATTAAATTAAGAAATAAGCCTTAGGGGACTTAACTCTATCGCACGACATAGACCAAGAAGAAGGGGGACATTTCTTAAAATGCCTCATAGCCTCCCATTTATAGTCGTGGTGCGCTTCACAACTATAAGTAAGACTCTAATCGACGTGGTGTGTTGGACTCCGAGGACCTTTAACAACCTAGTGATTTGATACCAAGTTTTTCACGACCCCAAACTACGGCCTAGATGTGACATAGCGCAAGGGGAACCCGAAGGAACCCCAAGCAAGCCTTTTAACATGTCATTACACATCCTTCGTCACGGAAGCAATTAAACAAAAATAAAAGAGTAGAAATATGGGCATAGGGACTAAGGAAAAACCTTCACGTCATAAAAAATCAAGAGAGTCAAAGAGAGAATCAAGCTTATAGCATCATTACATACTTGTCCATATAACACCTCAAAACATAGAACTTAGCGAGGGCCAAGACAAGCAATTGGGCTCACCCTCATAATAATGACAATAAGTAATCCAAATGTACAAGATATAGATTAAACATAAGCATAAGAGAAGATAGATATTGTCCTCGGACTTGAGGACTCACCAAAAGCTAACTTGAACAATCCGTCTAGCCACGAGGGGGAGAATCAATGGGAGCTCCGCTTCATACATGGTAATATCATATTAGCATAGAGTATCCGTTCGTACGTTTGAACGAACTAAGTATATAGGATGCAATGCAACGATAAATAAGCAACATAATCGAAATGCATAACATAGGCATTAAATAAGCATATAGCAATATGGCATGTATGGAAGATGCTTGAAGTAAATCATGCTAATATATAACATAATACATGTGCAAGAAGAGACCATTATCATTTGATTGGTGGATCATCTCACCATACCACCCATAACGATTGAGGTACCAACCCCTCAATTGGTTATCGAATGTACCACCCCCTATCTAGGTGATTGAAGTACCAACCCCTCAATTCGGTTAATAAGGTACCAAGCCTCCAATTTGGTTAATGAGGCACCAAGCCCTCAATTCAGTTAATGAGGTATCAACCTGTCAATTCAGTTAATGAGGTACCAACCCCTCAATTCGGTTAACGAGGTACCAACCCCTCAATTCGGTTAACGAGGTTCCAACCCCTTAATTCGGTTAACTTCCATCACTACAGATACTTTCCATGAGATCAACACATGAAAACCATACTTTCATCATCATAAAGTTATTCAACTCATAAGACATGCATTGGATCTTCAATTCCTCAAGAAATCATAACCGGACATTTTATCAAACACTTGGCAGGTGTGTAATGCTAGTATAAATCATGCAATTCAACAGTGAAAACATGCAGGAAAACTTGAAGTAAAATAGACCACCAATACTTGGTAATACCATCTTGCAAAATACATTGAAACCCCTCATCAAATCCCAAGAGAGGTCATGGTTCTATAGCTTAAAACATGCATATTCATAATAGGTAAATCATCTCATGGTATAGATTTAAAAATGAGTAATCATGTATTTTCAATCAAACTTTCATGAAATCCAAATATAGTATATGATTATAATCTCTAATGAATAACACTCATACGCAATACAGCATGGAAACATGTAATTTTCATAGAAATGGAAGATTGGGCTTCATGGGTGAAAGGTACCCATGAATGAAACCCACATACCTTAGACCTTGAATTTATTGAAATTGAGTTGTGAAAGACTTGAAGTTTGGATGTGGTTCTTGGGAATCCAAAGCTTGCTCTTGAGTTTCCTGGAATTTGTATTGGGGCTTTGATGGAGGCTCTTGAGAGAATTTGAGAATGTATTCCAATTGGGAGGAGTGAATATCTTTAGGAATGGGGTTTAGGTCTTTTGGAAGTGTTAAGATAGCATAGGAATCCCCAAAGGCCAATAGAAATGACTAAAGTTACGGAATACCATTAATGAAATGGAGATTGGCCTAAATTCGTATATACCCATACACATACGACTTCTATGAAAACGGGCATAACTTCTTCATCTGAAGTCTAAATGAGGTGAAATCAAGTACGTTGGAAATCTAATTAAAAGATCCTTGATTTGATAGGTCATGGGCCACCCAGTTCTTTGAGTTCTAAGAAATATGCCCCTTTAAAGTTGACCCTCCTATCGGTACTTGAGCAAAACTTAGCCAACGAAAATTTCTTTGAACTAGGCTTGATGTAGGGGACCCACGATGGTCTTAAATGACATAAATAAGCTTGCCTTAGATTTGAATGAGAGCTTAGAACTTGAATGAGTTTCTTGAGATTCAAAATTGAGTTTGGGACACTTAAATTAGGTGAAATATTTGTCTAAGTGTTTGAGAGAGGATTGGAGAATGTCTTGAATGATATGAAAGTGAAATATAGCTAAGTATAGGTATTTTTACCTACGGAAAGGCTTAGGACCAAGATCCAAAAGCCTTGGGCTGGAATAGAAAACTGGGCACAAAAATAAACTATGGCGCGCCCCTGGCGCGTTGCACCTGGGGCGCGAACCTTCACTGTTTTTCGCCAACTTTGAAATTTTGAATTTTGCTACGGTTGCTCTAAAATTCGTGTTAGACCCATTTTCTACTCAATATTTTTCCCTGAACAAGAATATGAAGCAGGATTTTCAATATCACACACGAATTTTGAGATATATGAAAATTACCATTCCGGGCACTTTCGAGGCACATTTTCGGGCTTTGTTTTTAGGTCATTTCACGTTCCCACAACCCTAGTTGTGGATTTAGCTAATCATGATCAATGTATACGCAAGAATTATTAATTTGAATAACATAATTGAGCACTTACACAAGAGAATTAAGCACAAGAAATCCAAACTCTTCAATGAGAATCACATGATCGAAATTAAAGATGAAATAAAGTTTTACAAGTGTTTCTCAAACTCTCTAATGTTTCACTACTGTTTCCTCTTTGTACTCTTTGAAAAATAAGCTAAAAAACCTATTTATAGTGCTTAAAATACAAAACGAAAAGGAAATAGGATAATTGGGTTGGCAGGCTCTACGAGGTACTCCACAGGCCGTATAGCAGTTTACGGCTCGTGATCGGGCTTTCGTGGACTGTTGCTTCAATTCTAGAACTGTCTTCTATGACACGTCTGCATGTTCATGGACTCAACTTCAGAAATCCACCATTCACTAAAATTGTACACAAAACCCTCTTTATGACTTGTAGAATACTCTATGGCTCGTAAAGGGTCTCGTAGAACTTCACTTTCAGCAACTTCTGCACATTTTGCCCAAAAATAGTACCAACCCTGAAACCCTACAAAACAAACATAAAAACACTTCGAAATTACTAATATTGCATTGAAAACACATCAAATTCCAAGTTTTAAGAATTAAAAGTGTTGTATTTTGATAGCACCATCAATGGCAGAGAAGACGTTTTCTCCTTTTTTAAAAAAAAGAATTACTATTATTTTTAAAGTAATTTGGTGTATAAGTTGGAAAAGAAAAATAAAAAAAAGTTATTTCTAATTGTCTATGCGCCTAAAGAAGGTGAAACACACTTTATTTGCCATGTCATCATTGTGTCGACAAAATTGAAGTGTGTAAGTGAAATATGCGAATAACTTTAAGGGGTTGATATATATATATATATATATATATATATATATATATATGACAAAGAGTCAGTCTAGAAGGGGTTTTGTTTACTTGAATATTTAGTTTGATTGAGTGTGCTTGAATGAGTACATTACAAATCATGATTAACTCGAATTTGCGAGTAACCTTGTCAGATCAGCACAAATGTGATATTGAGTCTATAAAGGATAGGATGAATTGTTTGAGGAGGAACAAAGCTCTAAATAGGGGGTGGTAATTTAAAATGTATTTTCGCACTCAATAACCATACTATAATTTAGTTAAGTTCTAGGCATTTTATGAATATCCATAAGTATATTGTATATTTGTTGTAATGAGCAAATAGATATTATTAGGTTGATTTCAAGATAAAAACAAAAATAAAAGATCCAAAAAATGAATTAAAATGCAAAGCAAAATGTTCCAAACTAAATAGTCAAAGAACCTTGAAAAATAAAATCTACAGTGCAAGGAAGCCTTCCATGCATTGGAGCTACTCCACACATGTCCAAAACCAAAAATTTAGAGACCAAATTATCTTCTAATAAGATTGCTATGCAAGAAGAAGGAAGTAGGAGGTCTAAGATGGACTTTACAAAGCGCTTCCTGGAACATGTGATAAGGCCCATGTTGTGACTTTCTAGTTTATAAGATTAAAGTTAATCAAGTCAAAACAGAGTTCAATCGATATTATGATTTTGACCTTTTTGTTATAAATATTTTATTAAGATGTCATTTCTAGGGGTACAAATTATTTTCAAGACTACAAATTAGCCAGTGCACCCTTCTTCGCATTTGCACTACCTTGTCTATGTTCGCCAAAGGCTACAGCAGGCCGCATTCGCAGAGGGTATATTTAGGGACCTCCTAGTTCATGGTAACCTTTCTGCGTTCACGGAGGTTCAGGGTAATATTCTTCACGTTCACGGAGGTGGTGACCACGTTATCATAGTATAGTTTTTACCTAAAATAGTGTTTGATTCTCAAAATGATGGATTTTGGATCTTTTCTCCTTATTTGGACTTCGGGAGAGTGTTGTTTCTAGTGATTTTTCAAGAGGAATCAATTGGGTAAGTTATTTTGAGCTAAAATCTTCATTATCATTAATATTTTTTATTTTTAACTTCAAATTCAAGAATTTCAACTGGAAACTTGGGATTTTTGTTCATGAACTCTAGTTTGACAAAAATAGTAATTATGAGTTGATTTCACTCCATTTTTGAAACATCGCTTCACTTTTGGAAAATTTTATATTTTAACCCCATTTACCAGTATTGAATTTTCAGCCATTTCATCAATTTTCTCAATTTTCATGATTTTTACATTGTTAGTCTTGAAATCCAATTATGAATCACTATTTGAAAAAATAGTGTGCACTGCCCTCAATGCACAAACATTACATAATCTAGGTAGGGAATTAAGAAACATACCTATGGCATCTAAGCATCGGCTTTCGGTGGTCAAAATTAGTTATGGATAAAGGTGGCTTATAGTCCGGGCCATAGAAGAAATGCTAGACGGTACACTCTGATATATCAACTGGAAAGTCCTAGACCCATATACTCTGTAGTAGGGGATTCTCGATCTCCTTATTCTTGGAGGCTTTGGATGGGTCACTATCGCTGCATATGAAGCAAAATACTCATGGACTATGTGGGGGTTGTATTTTCTCGAAGGAACTACCGTCCACTGAAAATTATGTTGGGCAAATAGGTCCCGAATCTTAGGGACAACTTCAAGCCCAAAGGTTAAGATACAGAGGTCCTTAGTGATAGCACAGGTGTTCTTACCTTTGTCATTGTGCAGGACACCTTCTCTGTAAATTTCAAACATCTTGAGTACACAAGATTGACGAGGTTCTCCCCATACATACATTGGCTGGGAGGGTTTGGTTGGAGGCTATAATACAATATCTTATTTGGACCCAGACCCAAACTATAAGCCAGATTGTGATCTCGATGCAATAAATTGTATGCGGGTACTCCTTTAGGTCTCGAAGTCTCCACCTTTGTCAAATTGGGGAGGTGTCTTGATGGTTGTTGGTATCGAAGGGTTGTTGTACAAAGTGGTGTAGAAGCTGGTACTATATGCTGAGACTGTTGCCTCGTCCTTCGCGGTTCAATACCTATTTTTGTACGAACCTCATACCGCTCCTCAGACCCGTTCCTATCAAATTTTGTAGCCTCATCGATAAAGCATTGTCAGAGTGCTCAGGCCCCGACCTTTTTTCCCTGTGCGTGCTTTGGAATTATACATGTGGGACTACTTATTAGTACACAATACATAAATCAAAAAACAAAAATAAAGTGAAAAATATTGTTGAAATTTTCTGATTAAGAATCCATGAGTAGTTATTTATGGGTTGTGGAAGAATCTACGAACCGTAAAGACCATATCATCTCATTTGTATGTGTCTAGATCTCGAACTACGCTTTCATTATGAGTCATAGAATGAACTATGACTGATGAATAGGTTTCATAGTTGCAGATTAAAATGATAATGTCTCAGAATCCAAAAGTATGAAGCAAGTTATGGCTCAGAGACTTAAATCTGAGTCATAAAAAGGCTCATCCTATTTTACTAAATGAAAGTTGTCTCTAAAGATTGTGTTAGAAGGGCCAGGACAGATTATGGAAGAATCCACAATCTGATTAAAAAAAAAAAAAAATTGCAAACTTCAAACTACTGGCAGACCACCTCTTAGAGCATCTAACAACCATGACAACCAATCCACAATCAATTTAAAGATTAATACCTACATTTATATTACACCCAAACGTACCACACCATTAATAAGCTAAGTTTTCCACTTCATGTTCAATTGTTTTGTATATCTCATAGCTATATCATCACTACTCAACAAACTTCAAATGAATTTCACCCAACTCTATACACATTTTAGTCTATTTAACAAGTAAATGTCATCCCTTAGTTGATTTACTATGTTTCAACCCTAATTTGGCAAGTTCAACAAAGTTTTGGCAGATATTTCACAGTGATAGCATTGGAGTTACACCTAGGATATTGTATACACAGTATGGAATTAATAATTTAAGGTAAAGGACCCTTAGTTATAATTTGTCAAATTTAGAGGATTTGGGTTGTGTTGGAACTATGGGGAGTGCAAAACCCTAACTGGACTTCAAATGGCAGTGAAGGTGAAGAAATTGGTCAAAATCAGTGGGGAATCTGAATGTAGTGGGGGATGATCAGATTTTGGTTGTGGTACCGTAGATTGGGAAATTTTAGAAGGAAATTAATTCAAAAATTTTAATTTCCTAGGATTTAAACAAGATGTTTGTCAGGTGGGGTTATGTTTAGTTAGAACTTCCAACCACAAAGGTCCATCTATGAATCGTAATTTAATCTACAATTTATGAAGGTCTTCATGGTTGAGTTTGATACTCACAAAAAGTAAATAAGAAATATACTTGGGATCTAAGAACATAGTCTACAAATCGTGGTATGGTGTACAAATCATAGAGTACATTAGTAGATCTAAACTTGCAACAGTGTTTATATATATTATTTCCATGAGAACTAGCTACAAGCGATAGTATCAACTATAACTCTTACATACTCCTCGTAGAAACCAACCTTTCCTTGTAACATATTCCCTAAGGTACCATGAACTGATTCCATGAGCCATAGAGTTAAGTGCAACTTATTGAACTTGGTTTGTAGAACTCATTTTTCCTTGCAATTTTCTATAATTTCTTGTTGTTTCATACATAACTCACAAACATAAATGGTAACGGACTATTTTGACACTATGCTAATGGACTATTTCTAAGCTAAAATTACACTAACTATAACTATGAATCAATAGAAAGTGAAAATTACAATAATAAAAATCTTGGGTTGCCTCCCAAGTAGCATCTAATTTAACATCACAGTACGACGTAGGCTCTCAGACTTCATCAAAGGCCCAAACATCAACTGTCTTTATCTCTTCTTCCATGCCCAAGTACTGTTTGATCCTTTAGCCATTACTTTGAACTTTGTTCCATCTTTTTATTTTTAATTTGATAGAACCATGTGGAAATACATTATTTACTCAGAATGGTCCACCTATTTGGACTTTAGCTTCCAGAAAATAAGCATAGCCTTTAGTTGAATCGGAAAACTAAACAACACAGTGCAAACATTCATTTCTCAATCATTGGCCGTGATACATCTTCATTTTTTCCTTGTACCATTGAACTTTCATAAGCCCTTACTCGAAATTCATCAAGCTCATTTAGTTGGTTCATCCTTAACTTGGATGCATCAGCCCAATCCAAATTCAGCTTCTTAAGTGCTCACATGGCTTTGTGCTCCAGCTCCACTAGCAAGTGATAAGATTCCCAATGACAAGTTGATATGGAGACATGCCTATGGGAGTCTTGAATTCAGTCTGGTATGCCCTTAAGGCATCATCAAGCTTTCACAACTGATTTGTCTGGTTTGTATCGCTATTTTTGCAAGGATTTGCTTGATCTCACAATTTGACACCTGCACTTGTCCACTAGTCCGAGGATGGTGTGGAGTTGCAACACTATATCTCAACTTATATTTCTCGAGTGAATCTCGGAATAGCCTGTTGCAGAAGTGAGAACCTTCATCACTAACAATTGCCCAAGGGGTACCAAATCTAGAGAAGACATTCTTCTTAAGGAGTACAATGATACTTCTGCCTACATTGTAAGGAAGTGCGATTGTTTCCACCCACTTGGATACATAGTCAACAATAAGTAGAATATATTTTTTCCTGCTTAAGCTCCCAAAAGGACCTACGAAGTCAATACCCCATATATCAAATAACTCAATCACCATAATAGGAGTAAGTGGGAGCTCATGGTTCCTCAAAATACCACTCTCTTTTGCACCTATCCTATGATTTGGCATAATCTTGGGCATTTTGATGGATTGTGGGCCAATAATAACCATATTACAATATCTTGTGGGTTGTTTGGATACCACTATACTGCCCTCCAAATAGTGATGAATGACATGCCCTGAGTATGTTCATCATCTCTTTCTTAGGTACACAATAATGAATAATCCCATCAGCACTAACAAGAAATAATTAAGGCTCATCCCGAAAGAACTTCCGCGCATAGAATATAAACTTTTGGCGTTGGTGGGAATTCATACCAGGAGGTACCACATCACTCACTAAGTAGTTAGCATAGTCTGAGAATGAAAAAATTAATTCATATTATACGACCAATACTCGTTCATCTAGGAATGAATCATTTATCTCTGCACCAGCTTCTATCTTTGCCATTGCTTCCTCTTCTAGCCTGAACAAATGGTCTGCAACCTGGTTCTCTATTCCCTTTCTTATACCACCTCAAAGTCAAATTATTGTAAGAGAAACACCTATATAATCAACTTTTGCTTAGCATCTTTCTTCATGATCAACTAAGTGCTGGATGATCAGTATGAACATTGAGTTTGGTACTCGACAAGAAGATCAAAATTTCTCAAAAGCAAAGACCACTGCAAGTAATTCTTTTTTAGTCAATGTATAGTCACTTCAGGCTGTATTTAGGGCTTAATTAGCATAGTATATAGGATGTTAATCTTCTCATATTGTTACCTAACACCACACCAAATGTAATACCATATATGTTGGAAGTCGAATTAGAAAAGAAAAGTCAGGAATTTATTCTGGTGTCAGAACTACGAGCCTAATCTATGGTTTGTATATGACAGTACAAGTCATAATAGGGTCTTGTAGGTAACCTTGACACTTAGGAAAAATTTGGAAATTGGACTCCCATGTGCAAACAGCTTCTACGAGTCGTAAATGGATTAACGGGTCATAAATGGAGTTTCATGGTTTAGGTTAATGATGGTGAAATTTACAAGATGTGTATGGGGTTTAACGAGGGTGTTATATGGCCCATAAAATGAATGAAGATTCGTGGATTGGGTTTGTGGTTTCTGACCCCAACTGTATAGTTTTTGAAGCTTTTCTATGAACATGGAAGATGAGCTATAAATGGAACTATGGGCCATAATTAGCCCTTTGTGGTTTGAGATTCTAAAATCTTGGAAGCTAATTCTTTGTATGAAACCCCTTATATACAGATTGTTGATTGAACTATGATCCATAGACCCCTACCGCAGATCCTCTCGACAATTTTTAATGAAGGGATTTTTGGTGTTTTCCTCCTTCCCTAAGTCCTAAACTATGTTGTTTCATGCCTAAAATAATCTATATATCCCTAACCCCTTCCATATCACTCATTCTCTCCCAAACTCCGAAGTTATCAAAATTCTTTCAACTCTAAAGTCCTTCAACATTCCATAGGAGACCTCAAACTAGGGTTTCAAGTTATCTTCTCAAATTCAAATTTCCTCTAATTCTTTCACTCCTAGTATGGGGGCCTTCATCTACGGGTACCTTTCACCCATGGAGTCCAACTAACTCTCCTTTACATTCAAGTTTCATTGAAGGTATTTTAGTTTTTTTCATGATTTCAATTCAAGTTCTATGTATACTATTATATATCATAAATTCCTACCGAATTGTGCACGAATTGTGTTGAATTGCATGAATTACATGAATTTCAAGTGATTTCTCTATAGGCTACCTAGGGTTTTTATGCAATTGGAAATGGGTTCCTACACTTTCGATTGAAAGAGCCTCAAATTACATGATTATGTATGAATTTACTTTGTTTACATGATTTCAAGCTTATTGATGAAGAACCCATACCTTGTCCTAGCTAATTTTTATGTCAAGTTGTGATTGTGGAGGTTTCAAGTATGCAAGTAAGTTCATATATACGATGACCTAAGACCCTAAATTGACTAAAAATTATAATGATGAAAGGCTCATACCCACATTATAAGTATGATTATGAAAGAGAGCTATTTATGAGTATGATTTTTATGAATTAGATTGGTTTACTTGATTTACCTTTCCACTATGAAAAGTTATGAATCATGACAAGTATGTGCTATGATTTTATGACAAGTATGACCTATGTTTATGGCATATATTTCGTGGGATTTGACTTAGAACCAAATAAGGCTTGAGGTGGGGACTCGACCTATGGGGTCCTTATAAAAAGTCTCTAGTCTCATAACTACATTATCACCATAGGTTTATGTTGCTAATATGCTTATCTAGTGGATCCACATATAAATTAAAATTATGACACTCACTTATCAGTGTAGGAGTCTTACCGGGGCAAGTAAGCATCCCTTTTCTCCGATTCATGGGTAGACATCAGGCAAGTAAGGCTCCATTTTCTCTTATGCATGGGTAGACATAAGGATTTTACATTACATCTCCCTTATTGTTCGTTATGGTTCTATCCAACATACATATGTTTTCTATGATACTATATATGATGTCACCTATGATTCATTTGTGCATTGACCACTCACAAGTTTATTTATGCTTTTATGTCTTATACTCTATTATGATTTTGACTTGGTCATTGCACCTCATGCTTTATATTATAAACATTTATTTATATACATAGTGCATTCAAATGTACTAATACATACTTTATGCCTATATTATATCACAATGTAAGGATAGGCGATAATCTTCCTGACGTTCGTCGCTAGGTTCAAATTCTAGCTTTGAAGGTTTGGTGAGTCCTTATGCTTCGGGGACAAACCTTTACATCCTAACTTTACTTCTATCATTTGATACATTATTAGATTAATTTAGTTTTACTTTCATTTGAGGGTGATCTAGGAACATGTGCTAACCCCTGCCAAGACTAGTAGTTAGAGGCATCGTTGGACAAAATATGTCATTTTTATGTCTTTAGCCCTTTCTTTATGCTAATATGCTTAGAACGCTTTTACTTGATTTTCTTTATGCTTTATTTCTTGTTGAACCATTACTTGTGAATGCTTATGATATGCTAAGAAAGCTTGGTTGAGGTTCTTTAGAGACTCCTCAATCGTCATGTTATACCTAGGGTATAGCTTCGGTCGTGACAAACTTAGTATTAGAGTATGAGGTTTTAAGGTATCCTAGGTTGTCAAACATACTGCATCAAGTAGAATCTTTCTCATCGGTGTAAAGCGCGCCACATCTATGAGTAAGAGGCTATCATTTTAGGAAATTTTTGCTTCTTTTATAATCTATGACGTGCATTCGAGTAAAATAAGACTTCTCTTCTCTAATGATCATTCTTTGTGCTTTTCAGACAATGCCCCCATGAAGAGTACCATTTCAATGAAGAGCTCATGCTAATAAGGACCAAGCTCCTCCAGTCTCCCAAGCTTCCTATGGTCCCTTAGAAGAAAAAGTGACAAACACAGAGTCTTGAGCCGTTATTACTATATTGGCTCAAGCCTTGGTAAACCAAGCCAAACAAGTTGTTGTTTATCCTCCAAA
This sequence comes from Solanum medicagineum, assembly GCA_026153255.1. Classification (NCBI taxonomy): domain Eukaryota; kingdom Viridiplantae; phylum Streptophyta; class Magnoliopsida; order Solanales; family Solanaceae; genus Solanum; species Solanum medicagineum. Next base: position 12,851 of record JAPFFP010017723.1, read on the forward strand.
TTATCTACCCCTAGATTCTAGAGTGAGAGGCTTCACTAGATTGAACCCTCTCGAATTTTATAGTTCTAAGGTGCACGATGATCCCGAAGAGTTCATCAATAAGGTATATAAGGTGTTGGCTATTATGGGGGTTGTCTTCGGAAGAAAAAGCGAAGTTGGCATCCTAACGACTCAAAGAGGTTGCAGAAGTATGTTTTACCCAATGGAAGGTTGAGGGAGTTGATGACGGTCCTATTTCTAAGGAAGTGTTCAAAGAACATTCCTTGGTTGTTTCTTCCCACTTGAGCGAAGGGAAACAAAGATGATGGAGTTCATAAATCTTAAGCTAGGAAAAATGAGTGTGAGAGTATTACCTCAAGTTTACTAAGCTATCCACGTATGCTCCTTCCTTGGTTGTCAATCCTTAGACTAGAATGCGCAAGTTCATCTTGGGGGTGTCCGATTTGATGGTGAAAGAATGTCAAACCTCCATTCTTGTCAAGAAGATGGATATTTATCACCTCATGTCATATGACAAACAAATTGAGGGTGCAAAGCTCAAGGAAAGAAAGGTGAGAGAGTCCAATAGGGTCTGGTTCGATGGTGGCTTCTCCGGTACAAAATCTGGAAGTGGTGGTGGTCATTTTCTTCAAGGCCAAAGGTCTCAAGGTCATGTGTCATCTCAATTTTCAAATCAAAGGTTTGACAATGATAGGGTGTCATACCTTAAATCTTAAGGTAGTGGTGGACCAACCTTTCCAAGGTGTGCAAAATGTGGGAGGAATCATGTGGGCAAGTGTTTGATGGGGTTGGGTGCTTGCTATGGATATGGGTAAGATGGGTACAAACTCATGATTTCTAGAGTGTTTCCAAAAGAGGTAAGAAAGGTCATCCTTAAAGTCAAGTTACATAAGGATGACAAGTGAAAGAAGAAGCTCAACAAAGAGGTAGACTATAAGGTCCCATGTATTGGAAGTTAGAAAAAAAAGGCCTAAGAAGTGAAAAAATTTTAAAATTGGCAAGGGTATCCTACCAAGGGACCCTTCACAGCTAAGGGTGCTTACCATGGCTCATGAAGGGGTCTCGTGGTGGCGCCATTTGGAGGATTTGGGGGCTGCCTTGGGTGGGTGGCCCACAACGACACCTTTCATGACACATGGTCCCAACCACGAGCCATAAAGGGTCTCATGGAGTGAACTTCTCTGAGGAAAACCCACCTTTTTTTCACCACACACCACACCGTAGCCCTTGGTGCTCACCATGGGTCGTGGCGGGTTTTTTGGAGGATTCCATCCAAGTAAAGTTTGGAGTTTTAAGTGGAAATATTTGGGTCATTTATCTCACTCCTAAAAAGGTATTTTGGGTATCTTGTGGATGTAAATACTCTTCATTAAATATCGTAACTATTCTAAGTCTTCCATTCACTTTCAAAACCTACATTCATGAATTCACTGTCCAAGTCCTCTCTACTCCAATTAAAGAATCCATTGAAGACCTACCAAGTTCAAGCTAAGTCCATCTTAATTACTTTGAATTCTTTATCAAAGTATGTGGGTTTTCATCCATGCGTACTCTTCACCCCATGGAGCCCAAATTATTTTCATCATTATTCATTAATTTCAAGTATGAACAATGAGGGTTTTCATGATTTTGATTTCAAATATTCATGTTATGATGTAGATTATGTTTATATGCTAGAATATGCATGGATTACTTCAAATTACATGGGTTACATGATCTTAATGAATTTTCTTAAGTATGCTCTTGATGTTTATAGAAATTATGATTGGGTTCCTTCAATTTTGATTCAAGTGATCTTCAATTTTACCATTATGCATGAATCTATCTTACTTTTATGATTTTAAGCTTATTGAATGTGAATTGATGCTATTATCCTTTCATTCATCACATGATCATGATTGTGAATGTACAGGGTTTCAATTAAGCTTATGAATTTGGGATTTAGGATCCTAAGAGGTGACCTCGGACCCTAGTATGGTTATGAAGGGTGTATTGATGACGGGAGCACGCCTCACACTTTACAATCCTATAGATGGTGTACTGAAAATCTGAGTGCACCTCCTACTTTACATTATTTATGACTAGTGTACTAATGATGGGAGTACACCTCCCACTTTACACTTTGTATGAAATGAGCTACTCATAAGCATGTATTTATGAACTATGGAGTTTTGTTAAAGCTTATGATTATATGACAAGTATGAATTATGATGATTTATGACAAGTACGATTTCATGTCTATATTATGTATTCTGTGGAATGTTGACTTAGCACTGAGAGGACCATGGGATTGGGGTGCACCCATAGTTGAGCCATGACTCTTAGAACTAAATCCCATTGTCCCATAACTATGTGCTACTGTAGAATCCTCTTTTCCCAATGTAGGGGCAACACCAAAATTCCATGTTATAGTTCACATGGTATTATTGTCGATTATAGTAACTTCCCACATAGGTATGGCTCATTATGTTATCCTGCATCATTTCATTGATGGCATATTGGTATGTTGATTTCTTTCCTTACTCTTATTCTAATTATTTCCTTGATCATGCATTACTTAGTTATGTACCACATGCATATTGTTATACTACATGCTCGTATACTTAGAACATTCAAATGCATTAACACACACTTTATGCCTAAACCATTTCACAATGTAGAGACATGTGACTATCTTTCTCCTTATCCTCCTGGCTAGATCCTGATTTGCTTTAGCAATTACTTTTAGTACATTCAAATGTATTATCACTTTTATGCCTAAACTATTTCACAATGTAGAGATTGGTGACTATCTTCCTCCTTATCCTCATTGATAGATCCTGATTTGCTTTAGCAATTGTTTGGGTGAGTCCTTATACTTCGGGGACAAAATCTTGCTATCTACTAGCATTTTGTGTCTTAGTTGAGTTATCTTCAGAGTATTTTTATTTCATTGAGGGTGAGCTAGGGATATGTCTTATCCCCATCCTAGTCTATTACTTAGAGGCTTGTTGTACATAATGTATGAATCTTATGACTTCAGTAGCTCACCAAATGCTATGCTTGTGAAGGAGATGGATATCTCTCGGCTGATGAATTATGTCGAGCGAATTGAAGGTGAGAAGGAGAGGAGGATGAGGGTATCTAAGAGGGATTGGTTTGAAGATGGGTTCTCGTATGCTAGATGGAGTGATGGAAGTGAACATTTTCAGCAAGGCTAAAGGTTCTAAGATCAAGGGTCAACTCAAGCCCCAAATCAGAGGTTTGACTGGGATAGGGTTCCATAACCTAGGGTTCAAGGTGATACTGATGTTCACGCTGCAACAATAAACCAGTCGCAGTCAGCAATAAACCTAACCAAAGGTTAGGGTCGAACCCACAGGAATATGGGGTGACTAAGTTGATCCACTAACAATTATTTCAAGTATCAATCACTATATTCTCTAAAATGAGAGGGGCTTTGAGATTCAAAATGAAGAACAAAAATAAACACACACTAAGTATGCAAGAAGACACTCAAATTGAGGGACAACTTGGGAATTGTGTTCCTCATGATTCGTTGACTCAATACTCCTAGACAACATAACCCTAATTAGGAATTCGCATGCAGGATGGTAACTTCGGTTCTTCCAGCCCTCTTGTGAAGGTGAAGGTCGAATTTCACCATGGCTCTTGGTTGGAAACCATGGTGTGCAAACTAACCAATACCCATTGTCCCAGTCAAACTCCCCTTGGTCAGGTTTGGTTGATTAGATGAGAACACATCAATCGAATCCTGTCATTTACTTCCCTTTTCCTATTCGTCACACCTTGGTCGGGATCATGATAGTAGGCAAGGTTTGGTGTTGGCCACCACAAAACAACAAGCAAAGCTAAGGAAATAAATAATATATGCAAAACCCTAACCATTGAAATACACAAAGTATAGGTTATTTCAAGTCAACTACTCATGGTTCCCCCAACTCTAAGTTGTGGGTGCTTAGCTACTCATGTCTAAGGCAAAATCAACAATATGGAATGTAAGAAACATGGTTGAGAGTTTACCCAAAACAATGAAGAAAAAAACACCTTCAAGTTGGAAACCACAAGCTTTGATTAAAGGAAGATGAGTACAATGTGATTTTCCAAACCCCCAAAGTGGGTGTTCAAATTAAAAAATGAAATCTACACTAAACCCTAGAAATATTCCAGAGAGAATATTCAAAGTGAGGAATCTAAGATTCAAAGTCTGAAGTCCCTTTCTAAAACCCTATCATTAAGTATTATACAATTTAAAAATTCACCCTAAAAATTAAATGAAAAATACAACTGGCAGGAGGTACGTCGCAGGTACGACTCGTAGGGTGACGTACGAGTCATAATTGGGGTTTCGTAGTCAGCAGTTGGCATCTTGGACTTGACTGCTATGACCCACTGGTACGAGTAGTTGCTTGGGCTACTACTCGTATGCTCCTCTCATAGTCTAGGCCTTCAGTGCTTGGTCAAAACTTTTGGCTCACTGTTTCCTGCTAAGATCCCCACCCATACGAGTCGTAATAAGACCTACGACTCGTAGGGTGGTCTCGTATGGCTGACCTTCACTTTGTAGCTTGTTAATTTTGCTCACTGTTTCATGCTATGAGGGCACCTTACGACTCGTAGCTTGGGCTACAACTCGTAGGGTGGCTCGTATGTTCTACACTTCAGCAAAATCTATAATTTTCTTCTAAAATCATACCAACCTGTATTTTCTGCACAACTAACACAAAAATATATAAAACCCATAAAAGTCGCATTAAGAACTTGCAAAATTCCTTTTTTTTAGGCATCAAATGTTTTGTATTCTGACAGCACATCAACACCCTCAACTTAGAACTATTGCTTGCCCTCAAGCAACGACTCAATCTAAGTAGACAAGAGAAACAAATAGCAACTACTCTAATGGCATATACATCACTTTAGCTCCAATTTAGGTACCCAACTCTCATTTTCAACACCTGATTGCAAAGCTACCAACAAACAAAAACATGATACATCTGACAATTCAACTATGACAAGTGAAGGAGTATCATCAATCCACAGTCACTGAACAAGTCACATGTCAATCATGCAATGCAAATGCCCTCACAGAAAAGAAGTCCCTATATTATACTCAAAAAGCAATCAAAGTTCAGGATTGTGCAAGCATTCTCACTCTCACAAATGAATTTCATGCATGATAACTGACACCATAGGCTTGCCCCTATACTCAAAACTCTGGACTATTGACTTGTTAGACTCGAATCATTTTAGGACTTAAAAGGCTTGTAACGTAGGCTCATGGGACTTTGGTATGGCATTTTAGGCAAGTAGTGACTGAAAGCCTTCCTTGAACCACGTTTTTCAACACTTTTTACCTCTACAACTCAACCATTATCATTTTATCCTCCCTTATTCTTCCATTTTAAGCTATTCTGGGTGCTTTCTTTTCCTTTTTCAGTTGCGCCTCATTTTCACTCATTTTGCTATTATTTTCAATCCAAGGCACTTTTCTTTTCTTTTTCTCTCACCCGGCACATGATTCTTTTCTGCATTCTTTCTTTCCTAACTAACCACCCCATTTCATTACTTTACCACAAAAAAGGCCACCCTCAACTTAGACTTTTAGTCTGAGGTGAAGTACACAATATCCATTCCCTAAATCAAGGCCACTTTTGGTAGCCACCCTCAACTTAGGCTTTTTGCCTCAATCAAGGTTCACACGTTCAAGAATAAACCAGGGCCAATATCAAGGTATTTCACAAAACCATGTTAGGCTAACTAAGTGTCAAGAAAGAAAATGTACATGTAAAGTTCAAACATTTGAAACAAAGGAATAACTATCACATTTGGTAAGTCATTTAGGCACAAAAGAGCTCATCAAAAGAACAATGGCCTAAGATCCTTCCCCAATCAACCACTTCACCAGTCCAATCTTAGAGTAACAAGGCAAGTTCTGAGTCAGTACACAATGCAAGAATACGGCAAAATAGGCCCACACACACATGGCATTGCATACAAAATCAACATGGACTCACAGGTCATACTTCAAGCCTCAACTTGTCTTCTCTTTATCAGAACAAACATTGCCAAATAATCATATGCAAGATTGCATTGGCAACCAACAATCTCAAAAATTTTGAGGGTACCTTTCAAAACATACAAAAAGCATTTCAAGATTATATATGCCAAAAGATAGTAACTACTATATATCTACAAATTATCTACACTACTTAAACATGCTGGTTCACTAGAAATTAAAACATCCACAAGGAAAATGCAACACAGCAAGAAAACCTTTGGATCAAAAATAGGGGAAGCTATGGACTCAAGTCTAATCAGACTTCACCCTAATCCATAACTTCCCATAGAAGATACTTTGTCCTTAAAGTGTGTGTGTGTACATACCAAAAACTGACAATTTAAAAACAAAACATCCAAAACATACTTAAAACCAACATTCAAAACAAAACATTTAAAAATATCCAAAAACCAACATAAAGAAAATAATTGTCTAAAACAAGGAACAAAGTATCCATAAGTAGCAAATAAGGATGGGAGTCAAAAATATCAAACACATGGTGCTCAAGCACTGGCATCCATCTGATCCTGGGGTCCTAGGGCTCCTTGGTTCCAATCTCCTCCTTTGTGGTCTGGGCTGCAGTTGTACCTGAGCTCCCGGCTCCCTGTGCTATTCGTTGCTCCTGGTCTCTCCGAATAGCCGCCAAAGCTCATAACTCCTACACCACCGCATCAACAATCTGCTCCTCCAGTGCTGCAACCTCATCATCAGTCCTGGGCCTCTTCTGGCTCACCGTTGTGTCATCACTCTCGAGGGGCCTCTTCCCCTCGGCATGTGCACGGTCATCAAATAAATCAAACATATCATCACCCTCCGATGCCTCCTCCAAGACTACTATCGGGGCCACTAACATCTTCAACAAGTCGGCCTTGAACCTAGCCAACTCCTCCATCACAGCAACCATGTCAGCAGGCCACCTCGAGTCTTTTCTAGACCCTATCCTCGAAGGCATTTACTCTGGCATCCACTTGATTCTCTGATCTACCATCTCATAAGTGTATGCCTTGGCCCTCTCCTCCAAGTCATGGACTGTATAAAGAAACCAAGGTTTGAGCTGGCTCGTCAACTTGCTCAACTGGAGCTCCGTCTTTGCTAACCTGCGCACCAAAGCCTGAATAGCAAAAGTAGACATAAGAGGAAAGTCTGCAGAGTCAACCTGAGTAGCGAGAGATGCTGGTGCAAGTATATCGGAGGATAGCATTGCCTCTGTATCAATAGCTTGAGGTGACTCTGAAGTAACTGGAGTAGAACTGGTGGTGGCTGGAGTCAGTTCCTGGGTCTAAGGCTCTAGAGGAAATGGATCTAGAATAGGAAGGTAGGCTGCTCATTGTAGGGCCATTGGGTTTTCATCAGCCTTAATTGGGCTGGGATACATGGTGCACAAGGCCTCTATATGTGGGTCACGGTATGGATCAACACAAACACCTACCTCACTACACAAGCGATGAATCAAGATAGGGAACGGCAGTGAAGTGCTAGTCCTGACAGCGGACTCGTGTATCTGCTCCACCATGATTCTAGCCCAGTCAATCTCGCACCCAGCTAGAATACTGGCTAATGGTACAGCTCTCTCCAAGGTGGTCACGTTATCCGTGAAAGTAGGCCTAATGCGCCAACGGATAGTAGACCACCAAAACATGGCCCGGAATGAGAGGTGCGATTTCACGATCTGATATATGTGGTTTGTGACCCATGTAGGCTCTAACCCTCTTCACAAATCTGACCAGCTATCTACCTGAGGAGCTCGGTTTTGACATCAACATCCTTCTCGTTCACCGCCTTTCTCATCCCTGAAATTCGGTCATCATACTCAGAAGTGGAACAAGATACCCTGTAGTTTAGCCCGAACTGAACCCATTTAATAGTCTCCTCTGAAATGTCAACAATTCCACCCCAAACTAGAACTTCTCGCAATCTCGACCGCTTTATAGCTTTTTTCGCTCTAGGAAGATCTTGGAGAATAGTGGCATAGTAGGAGGCATAAAATTCCCGGACTAGATATGCGGAATACTTTCCTAACTTCTGTGACAGCCATCCAAGCCCGTGACGGCTGATCTCTGCCTCCAAGTCTGGCACCCTACTCAATCCGGAGTCGTTGAGTCTCGACTCCTTGTGAAATGCCGAACAAGCTTTCCTTGACCCTTTGGTTCCAACCCCTTGTCATATATTTCCTTCATGCCTGGAATGCACTATCTAGTATTTCTGGGGTCTGTGGAAGTGACAGTAGCGGTAGGATCTGTCGGATGTTGAGAATCAGCCCCTTCAAGTTGGGATTGAGATGCCTCAGTAGACCCTGACTCCGAAAGTGAGAGGCCATCATCTGACCCTTCTTCATTACCCTCCTCTTCAGACTGGGAGGGACTAGTAACTTCTATCGGTGCTAGTGCAGCGCGGGCTCGTGTCTGAGGAACATTTGCCTCAGGGTCTACTGGACTCTGTGGACTTCCACTGATCCTTCAGATTGCTTATCATCATATGAGTCATCCCTCAACCATTGACCCAAAGCTTTAATTGCTTCTTTCTCACCTTCGGTGCCATATGACCTGAAAATTCAACCTCATAACACACAATGAGCACCCTAGTGTTCAATCAAATAAAAACCTCAAGGAAGGATCAATAAAGAGTAGCAAAACCAATAAAAGAAAACATAAACATAGTGCACTAAATCAGTTGCAGGTCTGTAGCTACAAAGCACAAATACAAGTAGGGTGACCTACGAGTCATACAGCAGCCTCATAGTTCTAAGGTGCCTGAAAAATAACATCTTGATCATAGATACGAGGCTCAGGTACGACTTGTAGGTTACGAGTCATACCCAGGGCTCGTAGTAGGGAACGAAATACAATTCAGAACAAGGCAGGTCCGACGAGTCCCTCACAACGAGTCATAGGTGGGTCTCGTATGGTAAGTGTAAAGGAACCATAGGTGATTGTTGCCTCCTACGAGGGACCACTACGACTCGTAGGGTGACCTATGAGTCATAGTGGGTCCTCGTAGCAGAAAACAGAAGGCGCCTGGGGTGCCTGTAACCTTCCCACAAGAACCAAAAACCATTCAATTGACAAAAATAAACAACATCGAAGCAGCACGTCATCCCAAACATACAATTAACCCCATTATGAATCATGTCAACACAATCAACCATCATCCCACAATCAAACAACAATCCCCAATCATATTCAAGATAAACCCAATATCAACTAATCTCCAACTCATAATCATCAACAACAATATACAACAATGGAGATTCACAAAGAGTTCACAACAACTCCATACAAGGGTAACATGAATTAGCATATTAGAACACACACTAATATACCCAATTTTCAAACTCGACATGAGTTTGTAAATTGATCACTCAATAGTCATGAATTAAACTCATATGATCAACATGCCAACATTACGAACACCCAACAAGAGCAAACACGCAATTTCAAATCATACTAGGGAATTTAAAACGACCAAACCCTAATTTTCATACATATACACAGTCATTTTCTCATGGGTATATTCACTATCATTAGCAAACACACAATCATCTTACAACATCTGGAGTTCATCACATGAATGTGCCAAAATTAATCAAGGAAACTTACCAAATGAGCAAATGAAGATGTAACGAGAGAGATAGAAAGAAGCCGAAACCCTAATAGAGTGCTTGCCGGAAAATCATGTCGGGAAATGGTGAGGAGGATGATTGGAATGATAGGAAATGGTGTTGGGAAGGTGATGGGGGGAGAAAACCATTTAAAAGAGGGAAATAAGGGGTCAATTGAATATTTGACCCCTTATATTCCCCACCGGGTCGACATTAAAAATTCTGCACATTGGGTTTACGAGACCCCGACTACAAGTCGTAGGGCTTCCTACGACTCGTAGGTCCTAGTCTCATAACAGACCTCAACACTTAGAAAAATCAGAATCCATACCTGGCACTACGAACCCCACTTATGACTCGTAGGGGACCCTACGAATCGTAAGGTTGACTTGTAGTGTGTGTGTCATCTTTAAATCCTTACTGTTTCTCTCTACGAGGCATGACTATGAGTCATAGTATGCACTACGACTCGTAGGCCTAATCATAGAGGCTGCTCCAAATGCAATTCTCTTCAAACATTCAGCTTTTGATTCACACCTGCAAACCACAACTCAAAATACATTAATGTCCAAAAATAATACAACTGACCCAATGTCTTAACAGTCAAAATAAACATCAAACCACTACTTAACAATTCAAACAAATGAAACAATCCAAAAACATAAAAGATACTTGGGCTACCTCCCAAGAAGCACCTTGTTTAAAATCCTGGCTCGACTTTGTCATCATCCATCATCAAAAGTGATCAATGGCCCAAACTTCACTCTTAAACTCATCTAGATGTTTCATTGATTGGTGGATGTTAAACACAACTTCTGCATCATTAACCTGAACCAAAGTTGACCCGAATCCATATCCACCAAGGCTCTCCCGATGGCCAGAAATGGTCTTCCCAATATAATGGTCACCTCAAAATCAACCTCACAGTCAAGGATCATGAAGCCCGCGGGAAAGATGAATTTATCAACCTTTACAAGCACATCAAAAAATATCCCTTTCGGCTTCATTATGGTTCTATCTGCCATGAGAAAGCGCATTGTTGTTGGAGTAGGAGTGTCAAGGCCAAGACTTTGAACACGGCAAGAGGCATTAGATTGATACTTGCTCCTAAGTCACACAATACTCTTGCAAATTCCACATCTCAAATGGTACAAGGAATAGTGAATACACCGGGATCCTCTCGCTTTTGGGAAAGGCATTTGGTCATAATGGCACTACATTGTTGGAGCTCTTATGAAAGCTCTTAGCTCAACCTGCCCTTGTTTAGCACCAAATCCTTCATGTACTTGGCATATCTGGGCATCTTTTCCAAAGATTCTAGAAGGGGAATGTTGATGGATAATTGCTTTAACATTGAGAGGGAGTGTTTGAATTTGCCATCCTCTTCCTTTTTCTTAAGCCTTTGAGGGAAGGGGGGAGGATGTTTTGGAATCATCTAACTTTCTCTAGCTCTCTAACTTCTCTTTGCATCCCAACATTCTCCGTACCTTCTTCCTCAACCACAACTTCACCATCAATACCCTTCTCACAAGCTTCATCCTCAACCGCCGGTATAGGGGGATCGATGGTACTTTTAACACTCCTAGTCATGACCACCATACAATGTCCATCATTCTTTGGATTTTGAACCGTATTGCTTGGTAAAGTACCCTTTTGGCGTTGGTTCAATTGCGAAGAAACTTGCCCAAATTATTGTTCTAATTGTTTAATAGCCACTTAATGAGACTCTATCTTTTGGTTTATGCTTGAAATGTTTGATTTCATTCCTTTCAAGGTCTCATCTTGATGGTCAGCTCTTTTCAACAACTTGTCAAACATCTCTTCAATCCTGGAAGTATTTGGCCCGGCATCACGGTTATGGGCGGAACATAAGGACCGTTTCTATACCATCTCTTGTACCCCATTCGGCATCTGACACTCTCTCCCTTTCATAATAAACACTTCGTCTGTCTATATATGCACCATCACGGTTGTAGTTCCGATCTTGATTCCCGGAACCTTGCCACCAATAGTCCAAATTAGACCCTTAGGGCTCGTTTCGGAAACCCGCCGATTGGTTACTCACAAAGCAAGCATCTTCATCAAAGAGTGGTTCATCATACATTGGAGCCTTAGGAGGTTGGTGAGTCACCACTTGAACACTCGCTTGATTTTTGCTTTAAAACCAAGTCCATGCTTGTGCGAAGTTGAGCAAGTTGTTGCATAATCTCCTCATTGACCTTAGCTTGTTCATTGTTGGTGTTTACCACACAAGAAGTCTTCATAGCACCTCTTTCTCTTTGACCCCATGCTCTATTGGTTTTCACCACTTTCTCTATCCTTTAGGCGATCAATGGAGAAGGTTGATCAAGAAACATGCCTCCCATGATTGTGTCGGTGCAAGCTTGACTATTCTCGTCAAGGGCTTGATAAAAAATCTCAATCAAACCATCATCAAAAATCTTATGATCAAGAACCATTCGCAAACATTTGGTGAATCTCTCCCATGTGGTACTAATAGAGTCGTCGAGCAATTTCTCAAAATTGTTTATTTGATCCTTGAGATTAAACTTCTTTGATATTGGAAAATACCTCTCTAGAAACACTCGTTGAAGCTCTGCCAGCTTGTTATCGTACCTTGAGGAAGCTTAGACAACTACACAGTTGCATTACCAGTTAATGACAATGGGAACACTCACAAACCAACTGCATCCAAAGAAAGATTTTGTGTCTCCATGACACTTTTGCAAACAAAGACGACATTATGGAGATGACGATGGGGATCCACTGAAGGTAACCCTATGAACAGACCACGGTGTTGGAGCATTTGAAGTAAGCCACTCACCATTGAGAACTTAGCGTCGGTCGATAATGGTGGCAACACTATAGCACCAATAACATCCATGGCCATAGGGTTCAAGTGATATTGATTTCAACCATAAGCATTTTCGTTGAAATCCCTAAGTTGTGGCCTATTAACCCTTGGTGGTGCATTCTCCTCTCTTCTGATATCATCATTATTCACATTCATTTCTTCTTCAACTGCAATATCTTCATTCACATGAGTCATTCTTCTAGTGATTGCCCTGGCTCCTTGTATGGGGCATACAACCTAGTAAACCCTGCAAATAAAACTAAACAACAAAAACAAAAATAAAAGTAAAATACAAGAGAATCTAGAAATTAACACTTGAATTAACTACTAGTGAAATCAAGTCAAGAACCTAACTGTATTCCTCGGCAATGGTGTTTATGTTCACGCTCCAAGAGTAAAGCGGTCGCAGTCAACAATAAACCTAACCAAAGGTTAGGGTCAAATCCACAGGGAATATGGGGCTTGACTAAGTTGATCCACTAACAATCATTTCAATTATCAATCACTATATTCTCTAAAATTGGGGGGAGGGGGGTTTGAGATTCAAAATGAAGAACAAAAATAAACACTACGCTAAGTATGCAAGAAGACACTTTGAGGGACAACCTGGGAATTGTGCTCCCTATGATTCGTTGACTCAATTACCCTAGACAACATAACCCTAATTGGGAATTCACATACAGGACAGTAACTTTGGTTCTTCCAGCCCTCTTGTGAAGGTGAAGGTCGAATTTCACCATGGTGCTTGGTCGACAACCAGGGTGTGCTAACTAACTTTTACCCATTGTCCTAGTCAACCTCTCCTTGGTCAGGTTTGGTTGATTAGACGAGAACACATCAATAGAATCTTGTCACTTACTTCCTTTTTCCTATTCGTCACTACCTTGGTCGGGATCGTGATAGTAGTCAGGGTTTGGTGTTGGCCACCACCAAACAACAAGCAAAGCGAAGGGAAATAAATAATACATGCAAAACCCCAATCAAAAAAAATACACAAAGTCTAAGTTATTTCAAGTCAACTACTCATGGTTCCCACAACCCCAAGTTGTGGGTTCTTAGCTACTCATAGCTAAGGAAAAATCAACTATAATGAATGTAAGAGACATGGTTGAGAGTTTACCCAAAACAATGAAGAACAAACCACCTTTAGGTTGGAAACCACAAGATTTGATTAAAGGAATATGAGTACAATGTTATTTTCCGAACCCCCAAAGTGGGTCTTCAAATTAAAAACTGAAATCCACACTAAACCCTAGAAATATTCTAGAGAGAATATTCAAAGTGTGGAATCTAAGATTCAAAGTCTGAAGTCCCTTTCTAAAACCCTATCATTAAGTATTTATACTATTTACAAATTCACCCTAAAAATTAAATGGAAAATACAGCTGGAAGCAGGTACGTTGCGCAGGTACACTCGTAGGGTGACCTACGAGTCCTAATCGGTGTCTCGTAGTCAGCACTTGGCATCTTGGACTTGACTGCTACGACCCACTGGTACGAGTGACTACGACTTGTATTCTCCTCTCGTAGTCTAGGCCTTTAGTTCTTGGTCCAAACTTTTAGCTCACTGTTTCTTGCTATGATCCCCACATATATGAGTCAAAATGAGACGTACGACTTGTTGGGTGGTCTCGTTTGGTGGACCTTCACTTTGTAGCTTCTTAATTTTGCTCACTGATTCATGCTACAAGGGCACCTTACGACTTGTAGCTTGGGCTACGACTCAAAGGGTGGCTCGTATGTCCTGTACTTTAGCAAAATAATTTTCTTCCAAAATCATGTCAACCTGTATTTTCTGCACAACTAACACAAAAATACATAAAAACCATAAAAATTCACATTAAGGGCTTGCAAAATTCCTTGTTTTAGGCATCAAATGTGTTGTATTTTGACAGCACATCAGCAACTGAAAAGGATTGCCTAAATGCACACCCTGTGAGAAAAAACCATCAAGGAAGACGTTTGATAGGTTTTGGTTCTTACTATGGATATGGTAAAATCGGCCACAAGTTATCTGAATGTCCAAATATGGAAAATAGGGCTCCGCAAGGTCATCCATAATGGAAAATTATTGTACGAGGTCAAGGGAAACAAAGGGTTCCACAAGGTGGTGCACAATGCAATAATCAATTCTATGCCATTCATGTTAGGCAAGAGGTAGAAGAGACTCCCGATGTGGTTACTAGTATGTTAAAGGTCTTTAACATTGATGAGTATGCATTACCTTACTCGGGTGCCAATTTATAATTTGTCACTCCTTTCTTATCCAATAAGTTTGATATGAGTCCTAAAATCTATACTCCCATTGGTGAGTCGGTTGTAGCTAAAAGTCTATCGTAATTATCCTAAGCTAGTGTTGCATAAAATCATTCCTTGCGGGCTTGTTGAACTTGATGTGGTCGACTTTGATGTTAATCTTGGGATGGATTGGTTACATGCTTCATATGCCTCCATAGATTGTAGGTTCTGCAGGATCAAGTTTTAATTCCCCAATGAGTCAATTATTAAATGGGTGGGTAGTGAATACGCATGTAAAGTTTGATTTATTTCTTATCTAAAATCCCAAAAGTTGATTTGCAATACTCTCTTAACTCAGTTTCCATTGTGGATGAATTTCTTGATGTCTTCCCTGAAGATTTACTGGGTATTTCTCCTAAAAAAGAAGTAGACTCTGTTATAGATCTCCTCCTAGATACCTAACCTATCTCAATCCCTCCAAACCAGGTGGCCCTGACAGAGTTGAAGGAATTAAAGGAACAGTTGAAAGACTTGTCAGAAAAGGATTTTATTAGGAAAAGCATTTTCCCATGGGGAATTCCAGTGTTATTTGTGAGGAAAAAGGATAGATCACTTCAAATGTGTATAAACTATATACAATTGAACAAGGTTACTATAAATAATAAATATCCACTACCGAGGATAGATGATTTGTTTGATCTGTTATACAGTACTATTCACTTCTCCAAAATTGATCTTTGATATGGCTATCATCAGCGGAGGGTAAGATAGTGTGACATTTCCAAGATAGCATTTTGAATGAGGTATGGTCACTTTGAGTC
The DNA here is from genome assembly GCA_026153255.1 of Solanum medicagineum. Classification (NCBI taxonomy): domain Eukaryota; kingdom Viridiplantae; phylum Streptophyta; class Magnoliopsida; order Solanales; family Solanaceae; genus Solanum; species Solanum medicagineum. Next base: position 28,420 of record JAPFFP010017723.1, read on the forward strand.
TATCTGGTTAACCAATGTTCCAGCAGTGTTCATGAACCTAATGAATAGAGTGTTCAAGTGTTACCTTGACATAGTTGTGATGGTCTTCATAGATGACATTCTGATTTATTCCCATTGTGAGGAAGCGCAGATGAGTTATTTCAGGGTTGTGCTTCAAACCGTGAGGGATAAGCAATTGTTTGAAAAATTCAGCAAGTGTGTTTTCTAGTTGAAAGAGGTGGCATTCCTAGGGCATGTGGTATCTAGTGATGGGATTTAGGTTAATGCAAAAAGACTGCAGTGGTACATAATTGGCCTAAACTATTGTCTTTTTCAGGGATTAGAAGCTTTTTGGGTTCAGGTTTTATCAAAGGTTTTTTTAGGGGCTTTCATCCATTGAATCCCCTTTGACCAAGTTGGACCCAAAGAAGGTGAAGTTCAAATGATCGGACAAATGTGAGAAAAGATTTTATACTTTGAAAGATTTGTCTTACATCGGCTCTTATTTTGACAGTACTGGAAGGTTTGATGGATTTGTGGTTTATTGTGATGCTTCGCGTGTTGGTTTGGGGTGTGTCCTAATGCAAAATGGTATGGTCATGTGTGTTTCAAGGCAGTTGAAGGTGCATAAATAAAATTATCCAACCCATGATCTTGAATTGGTGGCCATGGTGTTTGCCTTGAAAATTTGGCGTCATTATCTTCATAGTGCATGTTGATGTGCTTATCAACCACAAGAGTTTACAATATATGTTTCACCAATAGGATCAAAATCTTAGGCAAAGAAGGTAGCTTGAGCTCCTTAAGAATTATGACATAAGTGTGCAGTATTATTCGGGTAAGGCAAATGTTGTAGTCGATGCTCTTAGTAGGTTATCAATGGATAGTGTTTCTCATGTTGATGAGGCAAAGAGAAGGATATGCACTATTTGGTCCAATCGAGGAAAGGTTGAGTCACTCTAATGAGGGTGGCATCCATGTACAAAATGGGTCTGAATCTTTCATGGTAGTGGATGTTACAGCAAAGCAATACCTAAATCTAACATTGGTTAAGTTGAAAAAGCTGGTTTCTGAAAGTAAGGTAAAGATTTTCTCAGTAGGTTAAGATGGTGTTCTCTCTTAACAGTGCCTAAAGAAGTGTAATTCTAAGGGAAGCCCATAACTCTTCCTATTCTATACATCTTGGATCCACCAAGATTTATCGAGACTTAAAGGAGGTGTATTGATGGAATGGCATGAAGAAGAATATAGCTAGGTTTGTGGCGGAGTGCCCAAATTCTAAGTCCAAGACATTGATATTTATACTTGGAAGTAGGAAGATGTGATTATGGATTTTGTGATAGGTTTGCCTCATACCTGGGAATAATATGACTCCATTTAGGTAATCATGGATAGAATGAGTAGTCAGCTCATTTCCTACCGATCAAGACTTTCTTTACTATCAAGGATTATTCTAAGTTGTAAAATAGGGAATTGGTGAGGTTTCATGGTGTGCCATTGTCCATCTTATCAAATCATTCTATCCAATTCACTTCTCATTTTTGGAAGTTATTTCAAAGAGCACCTGGTACCAAGTGAAGTTGTGCACCACTTTTCATCCTTAAACAAATGGGCAGGCTAAAAGGACAATTCGGACCCCAAGGACATGTTGAGGGTTTGTGTGTTCGAGTTGAAGGGTAGTTGGGATGATCACCTACTACTTATTGAGTTTGCTTATAACAACAGATATCATGCTACCATTGAAATGACATTGTTTGAGGCTTTGTACACGAGGTGTAGATCTTTGGTGGGTTGGTTTGAACTTGGTAGATGGCATTGATTGACCTTGATATGGTGTTGGATGCTATGGAGAAGGTGAAGCTCATAAGGGAAAAGTTAAAGACGGCTTAAAGTTGCCAAAAGTCATATTCTGATGTTAGGAAGAGAGATATTAAGTTTCATGTAGAGGATTGGGTGTATGTGAAAGTGTCACTCATGAAGGGTGTGATGTTATTTAGTAAGAAAGGTAAATTGAGTCCTCGATATGTAGGGCCTTATGAAGTTTTGCAGTGGATTGACAAAGTAGCATATAGGTTAGGCTCGCAATTAGAGAAAGCTATAGTTCATGTGGTGTTCCATGTGTCTATGTTGAGAAAATTCATGGTTGATCCAAGCGTTATTGTACCATTGGAGAATATCGATGTTGGAAAAAAATTGACTTATGAAGAGGTTCCAATTGTGATTTTGGATTGTCAAGTAAAGACGCCATGGAACAAGGAAGTTGCTTCGGTTAAAGTCCTTTGGAGGAACCAACAAGTTGACAATGATACATGGGATTCAGAGTCGAACATGATGTGATGATATCTTTACCTTTTACACTCTACTCAAGCTTAAGATATTAGGTCATTCGTGCTCAAATGGTCCAAATCCTTTACTTTCAGCATTTTCATGTCATGATACATGCATGCATATTCATGAAATTGGTTTTAAATGATTTTCATTGAAAAAGTTTGAAGACTTTATTATCTTGATGTATAAATTGTATTTCTGCGCTCATGTTGGACTGTTGATATTCGTTTTACTCTGCACAAGTTGATTCTCATCTCATTTGAGGACAAATGATCCCAACGGGGAGATTTTGTAAGGCCATGTGCATTAGAAGTTAGAAACAAGGCCTAAGAAGTGAAAATTTATGAAAATTGGTGAGATGTCCCACCAAGGGACCCTTCACGGCTCGTGGTTCTCACCACGGCTCGTGATGGGGTCTCATGGTGGCACCACTTGGAGAATTCGGGGGTTTCCTTTGGTGGGTGACCCACCACGACATCCTTCATGAGCCATGGTCTCCACCATGAGCCGTAAAGGGATCAAAGAGCACCTCTCCTAAGACAAGACACCCTTGCTCACCACGGACAACCCCACAGCCCTTGAAGCTCAACATGAGTCATAGGGGGTTTTTTGGAGGGGTCAGTCTAGGTAAAGTTTAGGGTTTTAAGTGGGGGTATTTGAGTTATTTCTTTCACTCTTAAAAAGGTATTTTGGGCATCTTTTTAATGAAAATACCCTTTTTTTTAAACTATTCTATGTCTTCTGTTCACTTTCAAAACCTACATTCACAAATTAGCTCTCCAAGTCTCTACTCCACTACAATTGAAGAATCCATTGAAGACCTACAAAGTTCAAGCTAAGTCCTTCCTAATTCCTTTGAATTATTCATCAAAGTAGTAGGTTTTCATCCATGTAGCTCAACCTATTTTCATCATTATTCACCAATTTCAAGCATGAACAATGGGGATATTCACGATGTTGATTTCAAATGTTCATGTTATATGTAGATTATGTTTATATGCTAGAATATGCATGGATTACTTCAATTACATGGATTACACAATCTACATGAATTTTCTTAAGTATGCTCCTGATGTTTACTGAAATTACGATTGATTTCCTTCAATTTTGATTCAAGTGATTTTCAATTTTACAATTATGCATGAATCGATCTTACTTGATTTTAAGCTTATTGAATGTGAACCCATGCTATTATCCTTTCTTTCATCACATGATCATGATTATGCATGTACAAGGATTAAAGTAAGTTTATCAATAGAGGATTTAGGATCCTTGAAGGTGATCTAAGATCCCTATGGGAGACTTAAGATCCTAAGAGGTAACCAAGGACCCTAGTATGGTTATAAAGGATTTATGATGATGAAAGCGCACCTACCACTTTACACTCTTATGGATGATGTACTGATGATGGGAGAGCACCTGTACACTTGGTATGAAATGAGCTACTCATATGCATAAATTTATGGACAATAAGGTTTTGATCAAGCTTATGATTATGTGATAAGTATGAATTACGATGATTTATGATAAGTATGATTTCATGCCCATATTATGTATTTCATGGGATGTTGACTTAGCACGAAGAGGACTTCGGGATTAGGGAACACCCATAAATGAGGCATGGCCCTTAGTACTAAATCCTATTGTCCCATAACTACGTGCCACCAGAGGATTTATGATTTTCAATATAGGTTGCTAGTGGATCCACATAGCTTATGACATGTAGAATTATACCTTGGCAAGTAGACTCCTCTTTTTTTGATGTAGGGGCAACACGGGTTTCCTTGTTATAGCTCGCATTATCTTATTCTTGGTATTATGTCATAATGCATTATTTCATTCATGGCATATTGGTATGTTGATTCCTTTTCTTGCTCTTATTCTACTTATCCCCTTGCTCATGTATTACTTAGTTATGTATCACATGTATATTGTTGTATTTCATGCATGCATACTTAGAACATTCAAACATACTAATGTATAATTTATGCCTATATTATTTCACAATATAGGGATAGGTGACTATTCTCCTCTTCATCCTCGTTACTAAATCCAAATTTTCTTCATAGACTATTTGGGTGAGTCCTCATGCTTCAGGGATGGAATTGCTATCTTCTAGCTTTTCCTGTCATGGTTGAGTTATCTTGTGACTATCTTTATTTTCATTGAGGGTAATCTAGGAACATTTCTTAGCCCCCACCTAGTCTATTAATTATAGGCTTATTGGATATGATGTATAGATCTTATTACTATAGTATTTCCCATGTTCCCATGCTACAACTTTATGTTTATGTCTTAGCTTCCTCTTAGGTATTTCAATCATTATCCATGAATGCTTATGATATGCTAAGAAGGATATTTTGGCATTCCCTCAAGGATCTCATTCACCATGTTACATCTAGGGCCTATATTGAGTTATGACATGGATAACGCAACAATTAGTTTCATTCTCTTCATGCTAGGCAAGAGGTGGAGGAGACTCCTGATGTTCTCACAGATATGTTGTGGCTCTTTAATTATGATGTACATGCTTTGCTTGATCTGAGTTAAAACTTATCATTTCTCACTCCCTTCCTTGCTTTTAGATTTGATATATGCCCCAAAATCTTATTAGATCCCTTCTCAATATATACCCCTATCGGTGAGTCAATTTTGGCCAAAAGAGTTTATAGAAATTATCTTGTGTCCGTCTTAAATAATGTTATCCCCTTGTGATCTTGTTGAACTTGACATAATTGATTTTTATGTCATTATTGGTATGGATTATTTGTATGCATCATATGCCTCTATAGATTGTAGAACCGTGAATCAAGTTCTAGTTTGCTAATGAGTAAGTTGTTGAATAGAAGGGTAGTGATTTTGTAATTAAGAGTTGATTCATTTCTTGTCTTAACTCCTGTTAGTTGATTGCTAAGGGGTGTGTCTATCATAGTATGAGGGTAAGGGATGTCAATTCTGAAGTTCCCTCTCTTGGGTCGGTCTCTATTATAAACGAGTTTTCCCCATGACCTCCCCAGTATTCCCCCCAAAAGGGAAATAGACTTTAGCATATATTATCTCCTTGATACTCAACCTATGTCTATTCCTCCTTACTGTATGCCCTGACAAAAATTAAGAATTAAAGGAACCATTGAAAGACTTGTTGGAGAAGGGTTTCATTACTCCAAGCATGTTACTATGGAGTGCTCCTGTATTGTTTGTGAAAAAGAAAGATAGGTCACTTCGAATGTGTATAAACAACTAGCAATTGAACAAGATGACCATAAGAACAAATATCCAAACCCGAGGATAGATGATTTGTTTTCACCAATTTCAAGAGGCAAGTTAATTCTCCAAAATTTATCTCTAATTTGGCTATTCAAATAAGGGTAAGGGAGTATGATATTCCCAAGATGGCATTTCAAATAACGTATGACCATTTTAAATCCTTAGGGATGTGGTTTGGGTCGAACAATGCTTCGGAGGTGTTTGTGGACCTAATCAATAGAGTGTTCAAGATTTACCTTGACATGTTTGTGGTGGTCTTCTCAGATGACATTTTGGTTTACTCCCATAGTGAGGAAGAACATGGATCATTTGAAGGTTGTGCTTCAAACTTTGAGGGATCGGTAATTGTGTGCTAATTTAGCTAGTGTGAATTTTGGTTGAGAGAGGATGTATTTCTTTATCATATAGTATCAAGTAATAGAATTATGGTTGATCCAACGAAGACAGAGGCGATAAGAAATTTGCCTAGACCATTTCCTCCATTAGATATTAGGAATTTTTTTGGCTTGGTTGGGTATCAAAGAGGAATTTTTGAAGGATTTTCATCTATTTTGTTGCCCTTGACCAAGTTAATGCAAAAGAAAGTAAAGTTACAATGTTCAAATGAATGTGAAAAAAGCGTCCAAACATGAAACATTGTCTTATGTAGGCTCCTATTTTGACATTATCGAGAGGTTCCAAAGGATTTATTGTCTACTATAATGCTTTATGTGTTGGTTTGGGTTATGTATTGATGCAAAATGGTAAGGTCATAGCTTACGCTTCGAAGAAATTGAAGGTGCATATGAACGAATCCAACTCTTGATCTTGAATTAGCAATGGTTCTTTTTTTCCTTGAATATTTGATATCATTATCTCTATAGGGTGCATGTCAACGTATTTACCAACCATAAAAGCCTACAATATATGTTTATCCAAAGGGACTTGAACCTAAGGCAAAGAAGGTGGTCTGAACTCCTAAAAGGTTATGACGTGAGCATGTTTTATCATTCGAATAAGACAGATGTTGTGGTCGATGCACTTAACAGGTTGTTTATGGGAAGTGTGGCTCAGGTAGAAGATAGGAAGAAGGAGTTGGTGAGAGATGTGCACCGTTATACCCATTTTGGTGTAAGGTTGAGTGATACTAATGAGGGTGGTATCCTTGTACATAATAGGTCTGAATCATCATTGGTAGAGGATGTTAAAGCAAAGCAAAACTTAGATCAAACATTGGTTGAGTTGAAGAAATAGGTGGGTAAATTCTTACAAGGGGGACATGGTGTGCATCATTACCAAGGCTGGTTGTGTCCCAAACGTTGATGGCCTAAGGGAAATGATATTGAGTAAATCTCATAATTCCCAATATTGCATCTATGTGGGATCTACCAAGATGTATAGAGACCTAAGGGAGGTGTATTGGTAGAATAGTATGAAGAAGGACATAGTAAGATTTGTGGTGGAATATTTGAATTGCCAACAATTGAAGGTTGAGCATCAAAGACTAAGTGGTTTGGCCCATGCATTGAAATTCCTACTTGGGAGTAGGAGGATGTAAATATGGACTTTGTGACAGGTTTGCCCTGAACCTAGAAATAACATGTATCAATTTGGGTGATTATGCATAGAATGAAAAATTCATCCTTGGATTGTGGTACTCAATTTACCTCTCAATTTTGGAAATCATTCTAAGTAGGACTTGATACCAAAGTGAAGTTAAGTAGCTCCTTCCATACTCAAATCAATGGGCAATAATATCCCATACGTTAAAAGGTCAAACTAAGGAAAAAAAGTGCAAGTCTGATTGTTGGTGCAGTGATGTACGAGCCTCATCTATGGCTCGTGATTGGGTTTATGAGTCGTAGAGTCCTCGTGGATGGGACAGGGTATAATGACCCCCAGTATAGGAGTCTAAGAGTATACAAAAAGTTGGATAGGAAATGACCTGAAGTTAGTAACGATGGTGACTTACGGCCAGTAGGTGGAGTCGGCTCGTAGATTTGATCCTTAAACATGAACTTTAAAAAAGAAAAAAAGATTTTCAAGTGGAGGTTAACCCACACACCAATTCGCGGCCTGTAGAAAGGACAACAGACCATAGATAGGTTTGTAGATGAGGGCCTTAACATGAAGGAGATTTGGAGTTTGCTGGAAAGTGACCTATGAGTTAACAGCACGATCCGTAGATCAACTCACGGCCCGTAGAACCACTTCATAGATGAGGTCCAAGAAATTGAGAAAAATGACTAAGTGTGGAAGGACTTTGCGAGTCTAACCATGAGCCGTATAACAAAGGACAGACCGTAGAATGTGATCACAGTTTTAGGGTCAGCAAATCGATTTTAGGGATTTTAGAAAAGTTAACAGGACAGACAGGACCTACGGTCATGGTTCAAACCACAACCTGTAATCGAGGTTTTGTAGGTCGATTCTGACAGTTTTAATGAGGGCAGCTTGGTTAATTCTACACTTCCTATTCCTATACTCTATCGTTCTTGGAATCAAAAGGGGCTTAAATGATACCTTAAAGCCCTAGGACCCTTAGTAAATCCCTCATTCTTCCATTGTCAATTTCCTTAAGGAAAATACTCTCTCTAGAAAAGGTCAAGGCAAAGGCTAGGGTTTCGAGGTTCTTCTCAAAGGCTTCAAGTTTGTTCTTCCTAAGGTTATCAAGATATGTGAGTTTAATTTGTGGGTATCATTTCACCCACAAAGACTGTCATATTGAATTTTTACCTTTTCTTTGAGTTCCTTTAAGATAATACACATACTTATGATGATTTCATGATGTTTTACATTATAAAATGATACTCATGATATTCTATGATGTTTTTACTAAGTATATTCATGTATTTAAGTTATTGATGATGACCCCAATGATGAGTTGTGTTAATGATGAAGCGTGGGTTGTTTTGCATGTTTAAGTATATTCTCATGATATAAGCATGAATATGTGATTTATAATTGCTCCACTTAAAAGCTTAGTTCACCTAGTTTTCAAGTAAAGTTTTGCATGACTTATGATGATGAATAGGAAATTAAAGAAGAGTTTTAAAGTTAAGATTTGTCAAAGATATAAGCATGTTGACTATTGCCAAAAGATATTTAAGAAGGTCCCCAAGATGAAAGGACAATTCTCACTTGGTGGTTCCTAAGTTAAGCTATTCCTATAATTTCTACTTATGATTCTAAGTGTCATAATTTGACTAAGTTATGTTTTAAATATTTCGTGGGATAACTTAACACTGAGTGGACTTGAGATTGGGATTCATTCCATTAGTTGAGGCATGACCCATTAAAGATAAATCTCATTGTTCCTAATTATGTACCACCATAAGAGCCCTTTAGGCTAGACTAGTAGATCCACATAGGCCATCTATGTTATTTAAGATGCTTGCAAAGTAACAGAGTTCAACCTAGCAAGTGGTCTCCCCGTCCAATGTAGGGGGTTATGTTGGATTCCATGTAGTAGCTCACATGGTCTTATATGTTAGTTAACAATTTATCCCACAAGTTTATGATTCTATGATATGTTATACCATCAGCATCTCGTGTTGAAGCAATTAGTATGGTGCATTTATATGTTGCCTTCAAAAAGCTTCCATCTATAACCATTATAGGTCCGCAATATTCTCATCCTTTGATGGATAGAGAATAACATAACAACATAGAAAGCATTCATCTTCTAATTTGTGCAGCCTTGTTACTGATCCTCAATTGTATATGCAATCATATACAAGTACATTGGCAGCTTACAATATGATCCAGCAGGCTTCCCTCTTATCAGTTCAATTGCATGTTCTCTTGACCTCCATGCTTGCATATAAGTCAATTCAACAGAATAATCTTTTTGAATATCATTTTTGATATTACTAGGTTTTTAGACAGACTTAGGATCATCTATTTATCCATCACCAGACTTGCAATAATGGTTGAAGTTGCTTGACTTTGTGTCATATATAATTCTAGTGCATTGCATAAGTGAAGTTTATTGAAACTCTAAGCTTTGAATAAATGTGACTTACTTAAGCTTGCAAATTTGAATGGCCAATTGCAATTTCCGTCAATACAGCGAAGATCAGACCTAATAAAAACACAAACAATCAATATACAAAAGTATATAAACGAAAGTATTCAAAAAAGTTTCCAAGTTACAAAAGTATACAAAATATTATCACCTTGTTGAACTTGTTCTTTTGACCCTAAATCGAATTCAAATAGAGTAGTTTTTCATAACTTTGACAATTGTTATCTTATCTTTATAGATCTGTTGTTTCTCAACTTCCAATTGAAAGCAATCATCAATAATATGATTTATATTCTTCTTCATTATGTCACCACAATCTCTACTGCCAGCTTCAAGCATTTCAATTGTATCAGCATTGTATACTTCTTGTATATTACTTTTATTTTCTATATAGATTGTAGCAAATGTAGCTATATTGTTGAAGTCCTCCATAAAAATTCCTTTCAACATGATACAAAGTGGATATGAAGATAAATCTGCTTTTTTTTGTTTCAATTCCATATAAACCCTAACACTCATGTTACAGTGTATCAATATAGCTGGAATCTTATCTGTGAGTACATATCTGATCTCCATGTAGTATACAGTGGAATCACACCAATTTATGCAAAAATAACAGTGGTTAAATCTTCAAAATTATTATAAAAGTTGATAACAACAACATCAACAATGTAATTCATGCATTTGTTGTTATTCTCCCACTCATCATTGTGTTGAATCAGAATGGTGACACAATCCACCAAAATGGAAGAATTAATAGAGAAATTAATGAAATTAGCACAGAGATTGAGTGAATCACCAGTGAAATTGAAGGAATCTAGAATGAATTACTAGTGAAATTGATGTTTTTTGGCAAAATTGAGCTAATTCTCAGCCCAATTTGAGAGAAGATCATCGTTTTTTATAATTGAGAGAGAATCGTGTATTGGCCTCTTCTTGCAAACAAATGGCTCTCTTATTTTGGGCTATTTTTTATGTAAATGAAAAGTGGAATATATTTTATGTAAACAAACTTTTTATTGTATATTATTGAAATTTGCCTATAAATAGTTTAGGTCACGGGTCTATTAAGGGTAAAGAGTTTCACAATTGAGTCTATTTGCATAGATTTCTCTAAATTTAACCCATCCCTAAGAGCTTCTTTGGAAAGTCATCATGTGATTGGAATTTGGTGTAATTTCGCGTAATCACACTCTTTGATCCGTTTGGTAAGCCAAGTAATTACTTAACAAGACAGGAATTAGGTGTAATTTAAGGGGTGTAATTACACTCTTCAATTCTCAAGGGAGGGTAAGTAATTGGTGTAAATTACACCATGTAATTATGTAAAACTCTTTAAAATTCTTTTCTCCCTTTTATTTTTATATTAATTTATTTTAAATTTTTTATTTTTGTTATTCTGATATTTTTTTAAAAACTTCTCAATTCCATTTTCATGTGATTTCATGCCCCTTTTTTATATTTTTATTATTTTTCCATCAATCTCGGATGGAGCCAAAGATTGACTATTTTTTGGCCTTGGAGTATGATGGAATAAAGCAAAATG
>JAPFFP010017754.1:0-16642 GCA_026153255.1 Solanum medicagineum
GCTCCAAAACTTAATAATTACACACCGCAATGTATTTTCCTTAATTTACCCAATAATTGTACAAATTTCCAAATTTATGTTCTACCCCACTTACTTTAATTTACGGGGTCTAACATTAAGATTCCCTTAGATTTCTTGAGGAACGAATCGAGAGAGAATTGGATTTGGTTAGACAATGTTTTGTTGGTAAACAAGGATCGTTTTTTTTAGCAAAGTACAAAATGTATTGTCAAATATTCAATATAATTCCACAAGATCTAGTTTTGTTCAAGTAACGGGTTCTAGCCAACTGAAAGGATCTTCTGATCAATCCAGAGATCATTTGGATTTCATTAGTAATGAGGATTTGGAATTTCACACATTGATTAATCAAAGAGAGATTCAACAACGAAAAGAAAGATCGATTCTTTGGGATTCTTACTTTCTTCAAACGGGACAAAAAGAGATAGAGTCAATTCAGATGAATTAACCTACTTATTGCCCGAAAGGAGGGGGCAGGGATTTGCAAATGCAATAAGTAAACCTAAACTAGAAGCAAGTGTTGTGAATTCAGTGAGAGAAGTAACTAGGGTATTGTGTTCCCCATGAATTACTAACTTAGTATAGGTAGATAATCGTAATCCTTTGTAGTGTATAGTAGGGTTAGCAGCGAAACCGGTACCGACACCACCAGATCGGTAATTACTGAAAAAGGTAGAATTTTGAGCTAATTTCACCAGAATCGGACCGGTATCAATACCGACACAACTGGTAAATTGGCCCCTTACCTTCCCGGTCCAGTAGTAACCGGTGGTGGCCCCTTACTTTCTCGGTTTGGTAGTAACCAGAGTCGGACTAGACAGGACCAGGCCGATATTCCGAAAATTTTCCTTTCTTTTAAAATTGAATAATTGGTTAATTGTTTGAACTTTGAATGATTCATAAAGTTGTATTTTTGAATATTCAATTTAAAATTCCCAATTCACAAACATAGAAATTTGAAGTGTTTAAAGTTTAAAATTTTTATACGTTTTAAAGTTTATTCTTTTAACATACATAATCAAAAATCATGTTTTAAACTATAAAAAGATTTTTAAAACTTTGATATAATTATCACTATATAAGTTTTGAAGTTTAAAGTTGTCTATATAAATTGTTTAAACTTTAAAGTTTTTAAGTAATATATTATCAAATATTTAGTTTAAACTTTAAAGTAAACTTTTTAAGTTTTCAAATTAAATATAAACTTTAAACTTTTGAGTTTAAAAGTTTAAATTTCAAATTTTTTTAATATGAAATTTAAATTTTAAGGTCAAAATTTTTGAATGATTCATTTTATATTTTAAAGCTAATAAAGATTTGAGAAATAAAGGGGGAAAATACATATTAAAAAAATTCCTAAACTTAAAGTAAAAGTAAATTCAAGATAATATTTTTTTTCAAAAATAAAGCAAATAGCCTATAATTTTATTATGTTACTTTAAATTGCACAGATATTAGAAAGAACCTAATTTTTCGCAGCCACCTTCTAGGAAGAGTTTTGTTTCAATTAGTCCTTATTTATTGTAATATACTAATATCTTATATCACTTTAAAAACTTGCCTAAGTGTCTAACATTTCTAATGCTACATTTTCTGGAATTGGTTCTTGAGCTTGTTTCTCCATAAAATCCATATCATCTTCACTTGATTTTGATAAAATATTTTATAGATCGACTTCAAATTGAGACGGCAAAGTTGGATGCCTAAAATTTCTCCACTCCGCATTGGTCCAATCTCTAAATAAAATCAAAATTTCCAAGCTATCTACTGCTAGTAAATGTCTATGGTCTCCTACTTGGAATCATGCAGCACTAAAAGCGCCTTCCGAAGCCACCGACGATGCTTGAATAGTTAGGACATCACGAACCACCCCCTGAAGTCATAGAAAAGCTTTACTCCGATTCTTCCACCATTTCAAAAGTTGCGGCTTCCCCGCTGCATCCTTAATACTTTCTGTACCTTGTTTGATGTATTAATCAAAATCATTATTTTCATTAGAACTAAGTCCAAGATAATTTTCTGACATGTCATCAATGTCGTTCTCGTATCTACACCTAGATGGTTCGGGTTCTTGATATGGTACATTTTCTAGTATATTAGAAGCATATAAATCATGTAATTGTCTAGCTTATGTGCTAATGCTCCTTTTAACTACAATCAAATTATATAATTGATAGTCTTCATCATCTTCAATTTCTAAATTTGAATATATGCTACCTACCATTCGAGATGCACCTACTTCTTTGTGTCGGGTTTAATAAACAAGCAGTTAAATAAATTTGAGGAATTGAAAGAAAATATTTTTTAAATTTTTTAATCAATTTTTTAATAGTACTTTAAATTTTGAATTATTTTTAAACTGAGCAAATTTAGTAGAAATAACACAAATAATTGGTAAAACAGAACAAATAGTAGGATAACAAAGACCAGAAATTTGTTTGGTAGCTAAATAAAAAACTCTTTAAAATTCAATTAGCTCTCTAATATCATTCCAATCATTTTCATCAAGTCAGTAATCATATTAGCATTATTGGCATTCCAAACCATTGTAACAGTCTCCTATATTCATAAGCTACTTTAAGCATTTCACATAACAAATTCCACCTACTAGCTACTATTTTTGGAATTTGTTTAACAGGCAAATTGCATTCAATATACCAATTTTCAAATTCTTCACGTCTAGCTTTTACTTGATATTTAAAAATAAAATGACATGCAATGTCAACATTATTACAACCATTTTCAAATAATGAAACACCGTCTCTGTCACGCTCCGGGAGGGTATCTTAGACGTAACTAGCACTCGGAGACTATTGCTAGTCCCCAAGTGAACCATCTAGTCTCATCACCTTCGTTCGTTCAGTCATTCGATCAGTGAAAGACATTTGAGAAAGACAATATGACTATCAGTGGGCTACAAGATTACTCATTTAAAATCCATCACATGAACTAAGATTATAGAAAACTCAATTTAAAAAGGAAAGGGGAAAAGAGCCCCAACATCAACCCATCATCTCTCTGTGTCTATGAAGCCTCTAAATGTACTGTCTAAGAACGTACCATGATAGGCCATGGCTACCACAACTCAAAAGTAATAACTAAAACATATGGAAGAAAGAAACATCCTTTGGATGAAGGGGAGGACTCACCACTCTCTGAAAATCGGGAAGGTCTGAACCTTAATGATTCGCTTGCTGAAGTCCTCTATCTACTGAATCAGCATCATGAAACGGTGTAGGAAATAATTTTAGTACGTGGAATGTACTATATATAAAATGAGTTAAAGTAAACAGTATAGGCAAGACAATGAAATGACGTCAACTCATCAGTTAATCAATCTCAGCTCAGAGTAAGGAATAGGACACCATCACATCACCATCAATCAAGACTCATACCATCACATCAATATCAGAGTACTATTAACATGGAACCTATCTAGGAGTTTCTCTAACCGAGAACCATCACCTATGAGCCGGTGATGATACAACAAAGATATGTCTTTGCCACATCCGTCCAGTACCTTATCGGGGTAAAGGACGAGTCTATCGGTGGTCCATAAGTTTGTCAAGTCCTCTTTTGGGACTCAGGAAACATTTGCTCTCACAGTCCAATCCGCTCCTAAGCTGGTCATGTAGTTAATGAGCACGAGTGAGACTCACTCACACCTATTTCAGTGCTCAATACTCCTCCTCTGATAATACATGCTCATAAGCTTATCAACATCAGGATGTCTGTATAATCAGTCTCTCTCAGACAAGGACATCAACTTATCTTGTCATCTATCAACTCAAGGAATTAGGGACGTTCGGTTAAGATTCAAGTTCAATCCCTTAAAGACTCTAAGAGTCTCACTCATCAACTCAATTCCATCAACATTATCATAAACACTCTCTCAATTCAAGACTTGAACCACAACAACCAAGCACATTTACATCGTCGAGGCTCTAGACATCAACCCCTAGGTTCATTCTTGTAACCTTTGACAACTATGAATGTAAGGTTTATACAATAGTTCAAATAATAATTTAAGCAAGTAATTCAGGTTATGATGATCATTAATTTAAGAAAATATATGTAGAATAAAAATAGTTTTCAATGTAAGATTCAATACTTTTACGGACAAGACCCATCACCTTCAACTATCAACCTAATACACTTAGTGGGGCACATGGGAGAACAATCCCATGTTTTGGCTAGCCTTTACATACCTAGAATGAAGATTATCCTAGTATTCTTCAAGAACTGTCATGAACCAAGCCTAGGACCTAGACGTGACTAGCGAATGGGGAACCCGAAGGAACCCCTAACAAGCCTCGTAGCATATCATTATACATCCTTGGTCGCAGAAGCAATGCAAAATAACGTAAAAAACATAAATAAGGGAAATTGAGACTATGGGAGAGACTCATATTTAAATATCTTGAATATCATAAGTAAGTCAAAGATCAAGCATGATATATAACTTGCCCAACAACACCTCTAATATAGGACATAACGGGGCCACGACAAGCAATTGGGCTTAGTAAAAGCATACCAAAAATAAGGATAGTCTTTAATACATAGCTTAAGAACATAGATATTGCCCTCGCACATGAGGACTCACCAACTAGCTTGAATGGATACCACTAGCCATGTGGAGGAGGATGATGACCAAATGAAGCTCCAGTTCCAACATGATAACATTATGTAGGCATAAAGTATGCGTTAGTACGTTTGAATGTACTAAGTATATAGGATGCAATGCTACAAGAGATATGCATCATAATCAAAATGCATAACAATAGGCAATAGACATAAACTATCTTGCATGTATGATCAATCCTTAAGTAAAACGTTCTTAGTAACTCATGCTTACATAGGATAGCATATGTGTAGAAAAGACTAAGCTAGATTTCCAAATGTACAACCCTTTGGTAGGTTAGTGATGATGCCGCCCCATCACTAGGTGGATGAGTACTAACCCTCATCTAGGTTGGTGATAATGCCGCCCCATCACTAATGTGGATGAGTACTAACCCTCATCTAGGTTGATGAGTACTAACCCCCATCTAGGTTAGTGATGATGCCACCCCATCACTTAGGTGGATAAGTACTAACCCTCATCTAGGTTGATGAGTAATAACCCCCATCTAGGTTAGTGATGATGCCGCTCCATCACTAGGTGGAGAGTACAAACCTTCACTAGGTTATTCGGGCGCTTAGACCCCCCGGATTGGGCATGGCCGAGTTCTACACTTTTCATAAGATTCATCATATGGTGTTATGCAACACTTCATATAGGAATAATCATATATATACATATATATATATATATAAGCTCATTTCATCATCATAACATCTTTCATATCATATATTATGCTTAGGACCTTCAATTCCTGAAGAAACCATAACCAGACATTTTATCAAACACTTTGGGGGTGTGTAGTGGGGGTAAATGACCATGCAATTTAAAGATGAAATCATGTAAGAAAATCTATTGTAAAACCATCAATCAATATGTTGCAACACCCCTAAGTCATTCACATCAAAACCCCTCATCAAAACTTACAATAGATCGAAGATATATAGCTCACAACATAGCAAAATAGTCATAGCTTTACATAGCTTTAACATAGTTCATAAACATGTTCATGCTAGTAAACCCATTTGTAAACTCAACTTTAAATCATGCAATTTAGGAAAAATGAAGCATGGGTATCATGGGTGAAAGGAACCCATGAAAGAAACCCACATACCTTAGGTCTAGAGTTGCTTGGAATTGAGATTGGAAAGAATGGAGGCTTGGAAATGATCTTTGAATCCAATCTTGTTCTTGGGTTTCCTTGAAATTGAAATGGGGACTGATGGAGGCTTTTGAGAGAATTGAGAGTGTATTTGAGATGAGAGTAATGAGTTTGAACCTTTTAAAATATTGTTTAGGTCTTTTAGTATGGTTAAGATAGCATTGGAAGTCTAAAAAGGGCATTAGAGTAATTAAAATTTATGGAGACGCCATAAGTGAATCGATGGAAAAATTGGCAAAGTGTTATCTCACTGGAGAATTCACTGCCTGTGTGGCACTCCATGAGTCATGTGGAATGCCCGTATGAAGTGCCTTAGTGAAAAAAATGGAAGTTGGGAAACTTGGAAAAAATTTGACATCTCGTCACTTTGACGGACCACTTCACAGACCGTGTGGTGTTACTTGGACCATGTACTGGTCCGTCCCACCTCACATAGACAAAAATAATGTTACAGGCCACCACATGTCCAAGTGCCATGGGCCGTCCCACTCCACACGGCCCGTCAACAGTGCCTGTGGCACCACCCTTAGCCACATTTTCCCCAATTTTGAACAAGCTCCCTTTGACACACCTTGTTTCCGTCCCCACGGTTAGAGGTGAGACACACGGCCCGTACCACTGGTCCTGCCACCTTCCTTAGTGCCAAAAATGGCCTTTTCTAACCCTCTCTACCCCAAACGACCCATCAAAGGCCACACTGGCCGTCAAATAGTCCATGTGACAACACTGCATGGGAGGGCCTCACGAAAACGATCATAACTCCTTCATCCGACCTCGAACGAGGTGAAACCAAGTGCATTGCGAAGCTAACTCAAAGGGCTTTAATTTGACATGTCGTAGGCTACCCAGTTCCAAGTATGCTAAGAGTTATGCTAGTTTAAAGTTGACCCTTGTATGAAACAACACCCATAACTCAACTTGGAGGTAAGTCTTGAACTCGTTTAGGTACTAGGAGCTCCCATAAATCTAGTACACCCCCAACCTCACCAAATGAAGCTTGAAACATGGATATACAAAAGAATAAAGTTACGGGGTGTCATAAGAACTTGTCCCTCAAACTTGGAATTGTCAAGCGTTTCTTGTCTTCTCTCTCAAGAATTCTTCACGTAAGAGTTAGGAAAAATGGGTTTTGAAACCCTTGATTCGAATAAAATAGCTCTTAAACACACTTTAGGGACTTAGGATAGGGTGGGGAATGACAAAAAGATCCTCCCATAATTAAAAGAAAGTTTTCACTCCTTAACAACATGTCCGCGTCGCTCTAAGGGTGCGGACATGTGTTTTTCCCGAACTTTTGATATTTCAAGTTCCCGCCAAAAAATTAAAAAAAACAACATAAGTGTTGATCAACACCTAGGGTGCATCGTTACCCTAGCACTCGCATCAACACAGTCTCAGTAAAAATTAGGAAAAATTATTTTCTGACTCGGTTGCTTTAAAATTGGGTTGGGACCATTTTTTCCGACTCAATTTTTCATGCTGATTAAAAACCGATCTCGGATTTCCTATTGAAGCTTGGAAAGATGCATTATGTTCAAGATGGGCACTTCAGTAATTTTGTAAGGTTTTACATCATCTCCCCTTTGGGATCATTCGTCCTCGAATGATGAGTAAAGGTAGGATTAAGGCACGAGTAGATTCAAGACTTATTTCAATACCCACTCGGGAACCTCGAATTCTCCCTTATTTGTCCTCTCTATTACCTCTAGTTAGACATCAAGACTAGAATGGGCACATTAATTCACAAATGGGAACTTTAATTGAGCTAAGGTTAGGTACATTACCTTTGACATCATCATCATTCGGCACAAATAGGTGCGGGTATTTTGATCTTCATAGCTTCCTAATATTCCCATGTAGCTTCCTCAACAAATTGGTTCCTCCATAAAACTTTGACAGAGGCTATCTCTTTATTCCTCAGCTTGTGGACTTGACGGTCAAGAATTTGGACTAGAATTTGGTCAATGGACAAACTATCCTTTACTCCCGTACTCTCAATAGGGATTGCCAAAGTAGGATGTCCCAAGCACTTCTTCAGCATCGAGATGTGGAATACCGGATAGATCCCGTCTAGCTCAGAAGGAAAGTCTAACTCATAAGTGACCTTTTGAATCCTCCTCAAAATTTGATAGGGTTTGACATAACGTGGACTCAACTTCCCCTTCTTACCGAACCTTATGACACCATTCATGGGCGACACTTTCAAGTACACACAATCATCTACCTCAAACTCCAAGTCCCTTCTCCTCACGTCCGTGTAAGACTTTTGGCGACTTTGTGCTGTCTTCAACCTCTCTTGAATGACCTTCAACTTCTTCATGGACTAGTGGACAAGATTAGGTCCTATCAATTTAGCTTCACCAACCTCAAACCACCCAATCGACGATCTACATCTCTTACCACACATAGCTTCATAAGAGGACATTTGGATACTCGCATGGTAACTATTGTTGTAGGCAAACTCGATTAATGGCAAGTGGTTGTCCCAATTCCTCATAAAGTTGACAATGTAGGACCTCAACATATCCTCCAAAGTTTGAATGGTGCACGCCGCTTGTCCATCTGTCTGAGGATGGAAGGCTGTGCTTAGATTCACTTTCGTACCCAATCCTTTCTGAAAAGATCCCCAAAATTGGGAGGTGAATTGATGGATAAGGGAATCCCATGCAACCTCACAATCTCACAAATGTATAACCGGACATATCCCTCAGCCGTATTAGTTTTCTTTACTGCCAAAAAGTGCATTAATTTAGTCATCCTATCCATAATCACCCATATCAAATCATGCTGCTTTTGGTACCTTGGTAAACCGATAATGAAATCCATGTTGATTATCTCTAATTTCCACTCAGGAATTTTGAAATTCTAGGCCAATCCATACGGTCTATGATGTTCAACCTTGACCGGTTGACAATTGGGGCACTTAGAGACAAATTTAGCAATTTTTTTTTTCATTCCATTCCACCAGCAGAATTCTCTCAAGTTGTGGTACATCTTGGTGGAACCAGGATGGATAGAATATTTGGAGCTGTGAGCTTCGCATGCAAAATCTTCCCTGGTATCTCAACACCCTATATCCCCCTTTGGAGAAAACCATCACCTTTTTCTTGTGAACCGCTTCTTTCTATTGGAACAAAACAGGGTCTTGGTCTTGCTTTTCCTTTACCTCTGACACTAAAGATGAAGCAAACCCATTATGAACATTGACCCCACCTTTATTGTTCTCCTCAAGTTGTACTCCCAGTCGAGCCTACCTATGAACTTCCTTAGCCAATTCTTTCTCCCTTCCTCTACGTGGGCAGTGCTACCCATGGACAACCTGATAAGAGCATCAACAACAATATTAGCCTTACTTAGGTGGTGGAGAATGCTCATGTCATAATCCTTGAGCAACTCCAACCATCTCCTTGCCGCAAGTTGAGATCTTTCTGATTGAATACGTATTGCAAACTCTTGTGGTCAGTGAACATGCCCATATGCACTCCATACAAGTAGTGGCGCTAGATCATGAGTGCGAACACCACAGCTGCCAACTTGAGATCATGAGTCGGATAGTTCTTCTCATGGATCTTACGTTATTTGGAAGGATAGGCTATCACCTTCCCTCTCTGCATTAACACACAACCCCGTCCAACTTTGGATGCATCACAATATATCACAAAGTATCCCGTACCCTTGGGCAAAGTCAAAACTGGTGTTGGAGTTAGTCTAGTCTTCAACTCTTGAAAACTTTTCTCACATTTGTCCAATCACTGAAACTTGTCCTTTTTCTGAGTTAGCTTGGTCAATGGTGAAAATAAGAAGAGAAGCCATCAACAAATCTACGGTAATAGCCTGCCAGTCCCAAGAAACTTCTTATTTCCGTCGGGGTTGGTCTACGCCAGTTCTTAACCATTTCAATCTTTTGGGTATCCACCCTAATACCATCCCACGAAACAACATGACCTAGGAAGGCCACAGAATTGAGCCAAAACTCACCCTTTGAGAACTTCGCATACAACTCATGGTTTTTGAGAATTTGCAAAACCACTCTAAGTTGATTAGCATGCTCCTCTTCATCCTAAGAATACACCAGGATGTCATCAATAAATACAATCACATACATGTTTAGATACAGTTTGAAAACTCTGTTCATCAAATCAATGAAAGCTGCAGGTGCATTCGTCAACCCAAAGGACATGGCCAAGAACTCAAAATGGCCATACCTTGTCCTAAAGACTGTCTTTGGAATATCACTTTCCGTTACCTTCAACTGATGGTAACCTGATCTAAGGTCTATCTTGGAGAAACAAGTGGCACCCTGTAGTTGGTCAAATAGATCACCTATCCTGGGGAGCGGATACTTATTCTTTATTGTGACCTTGTTGAGTTGCCAATAGTCTATGCACATTCTGAGAGACTCATCTTTCTTACGCACAAATAGAACAGGAGCATCCCAAGGAGAGACAGTAGGCCTTATGAAACCTTTCTCTAGAAAGTCTTTAAACTGCTCTTCAATTATTTCAATTCAGCGGGGGCCATTCAGTAAGGAAGAATAGAGATAAGCTAGGTGTTAGGGAGAACATCAATCCCAAAGTCGATCTACCTGTCAAAAGGGTTTCCAGGTAGATCATCAGGAAACACTTCGGGAAACGTATTCACAATCAGGACTGACTCAAGAGTAGGAAACTCAACATCATCGAACTTGACTCGCACAAGATGGTAAATACAACCATTGGAGATCAACTTTCTGGCCCTAAGATAAGAGATAAACCTACCCTTGGGTGCAACAGGACTCCTCTTCCACTCTAAGATGGGTTCATTAGGAAATTCAAACTTAACAACCCGGGCTCTATAGTCAATAGAGGCATAACAAGCGTGAAGCCAATCCATGCCAAGGATCACATCAAAATCAACCATCCCCAATTCCACCAAGTCAACCAAGTTATCTCTATTATAAATGGACACTACACAATCCCTAAAAACCCTCTCAGCTAAGATAGACTCACCAGTAGGGGTGGAAACAACAATAAAAGGTTCAAGCAAACACTCTAGACAAATCTCGAACTTACCATCCACATAGGGAGTCACAAACGATAAAGTGGCACCCTGGTCAAGCAATGCATAACAATCAGAAGTAAGAACTCGAAGCATGCTCGTAACAACATCTGGTACAGCCCCAGGATCTTGATGATTAGACATAGCATAAAGACTCGTCCCGCTTCTTGTACCCGTAGTAGTACCCCTCTGATGATTGCCTGCTAGGGGTGCTGTGAAGGATTGTGCTCTATTGCTCCCTACACCTCTTCTCCTCTTTGAACACTTATACTAGAAGTGACCAGTATATCCACATGAATAACAAACATCCTACACATACAAAACTCACCCAGTGGAGTTTACCATACTTGTCATAAGGTGGCTTTCCCTTCGTACCTTGGGTCATACTAGCTTGAGATTGAGCACCCTGGGCCCTGTAATTCTGGTAAAGATAAGACTTCTGATCATACCTATTTGGTTGGATGGGCGCACTAGCTATAGAGGGTGCATGATGAGAAGATCTCCTCTAAAAGTAGGACTTGTCACCCTTATTCTGTCTCTGCTGGCTAGGCTCATGCCCTGCTGATTTTGGTTTCCTGTTCATCCGCTCTTCTGTATCTCTTTTCTTATCTTCCTCTGTCTGTTGGGCATATACCATAATCCTGGAGATGTCAATGCCTGGAATCAACTAGGATACTTTGCACTTCTTTTGCATATGCCTGCCCAAGCCAAACACAAACTTCATCCTTGCCCTCATGTCTTGGACCATCTCCAGAGCATATCTTGACAGCTTAATAAACTTGAGGCTATACTCCTTAATGGTTATCCCTCCTTGCTTCAAGTTTACGAACTCATCAACCTTCGCCTCCCTCAACTCTTGAGGAAGGAAATGGTCAAGGAAAGTAGCTTGAAACTCCTCCCACTCCACAGGCTCAATATCTTCATCTCTACTATCTTCCCATTGGTTGTACCAAACGTTTGCCACATCTTTCAGCTGGTAGGAGGCAAGCTCCTCTCTTCAATCTCATTGGCGTGCATAGCTCTAAAGACCGTATACATCTTGTTACTGAAGTTCTGTGAGTCCTCCTCAACCTTCGACCCTATATATACTGGAGGGTTCATTCGTAAGAAGTCTTTGAGTCTGGTTGCGGCGGTAGACTCCTGTGAGCTAGAGCTAGGAGCTTGAGGAACTCATTTGTTACCTTGAGAGGCTACTAGCTATGTAAGATGGTGATGGCTCCCCTAAACTCCGCCTCTGAGGTGGGGGCTAGTTGTGGCTGTACAGTGGGGTGCTTGTGGGACCCAGTAGTCCTGGCAGGCTGACCCCATCTCCTCGTCTCTGTCTGAACCAGGACCTCTGGTTGGGGATTCTCAGCAGCTGGGGCTGAGGCATATCTCTAAGAATCTATTAATTTGGGAGGCATATTCTGCAAACGTGTAATGCACGAATTCTAATGAGACTTTCAGAGAGTTAAACTCTATCGCACGAACTAAAATCATAGAAGAATGGTAACACTTCATAATGTCCGATAGCCTCCTACTTATGAAGTATGGTATACAACACACCCACAAACAAGTCTCTACTAGACAAGAGTTCATAGACTCCCTAGGACACTCAAACTCTATGCTCTAATACCAACTTTGTCACATCTCGGGAGGGTACCCTAGACGTAACTGGCACTCAGAGACTATTACTAGTCCCCAAGCAAACTACCTAGTCTCATCATATTCGTCTTGTCAGTTGATTAGTGGAAGATATTGGGGAAAGATAATATGACTATCAGTGTGCTAGAAGATTACTCTTCTAAAATCCATCACATGAAATAAGATTATAGAAAACTTAGTTTAAAAAGAAAAGGGGAAAGGAAACCCAACATCAACTCATCATCTCTCTGTGTCTATGAAGCCTTTAAATCTACTGTCTAAGAAGGTACCATGACAAGCCATGGCTACAAAATCTCAAAAGTAATGACTAAAACATATGAAAGAAAGAAACATCCTCCGATGCAGAGGAGGACTCACCATTCTCTGGAAATTGGGAAGCTCAGAACCTCAATGATTCACCTACTGAGGTCTTCTGTCTACTGAATTTTGCATCATGAAATGATGCAGCACCAAATTGCGTTAGTATGTAGAATGTACTGTATGTAAAATAGGCTAAAGTAAATAGTATAGGCAAGACAATACGAAATGGTATCAACTCATCAGTTACTCAATCTGAGGACATAGTCAAAAATAGGACACTATCACATCACCATCAATCAAGACTCATACCATCACATCAACATCAGAGTACTATCAATATGGAACATATTTGGGAGTTTCTCTAACTGAGAACCATCACCTGTGAGCCAGTGATGATACAACAAAGAGATGTCATTTCCACATCCATCTAGCACCTTACCACAGTAAAGGATGAGTCTATCAGTGGATCCATAGGTTTGTCAAGTCCTCTTTAGGGACTGAGGAAACATTTTCTCTCACAGTCCAATCCTCTCATACACTGGCTACATAGTTAATGAGTGCGAGTGAGACTCACTCTTACCCATTTCGGTGCTCAATACTCCTCCCATGACTCGACATGCTCATAAGTCTATCAACATCAGGACATCCGTACAATCAGTCTCTCTTAGACAAGGACATCAACTTATCTTGTCATCTATCAACTCAAGGAATTGGGCACGTTCAACTAAGATTCAAGTTCAATCTCTTAAAGACTCTAAGGGTCTCACTCATCAACTCAATTCCATCAACATTATCATCAACACTCTCTCAATTCAAGACCCAGACCACAATAACCAAGCACATTTACATAATCAAGGTTCTAGGCATCAACCCCTAGGTTCATTCTCGTAACCTTTGACAACTAAGAATGTAAGGTTTATACAATAGTTCAAATAATCATTTAAGCAAGTAATTCAAGTTATGATGATCATCAATTCAAATAATTCAAGTTATGATTCACATTAAGTTTTCTCATCTTATTTTACTCTTGAATTGCATGATTTAGAACTAGTATCATGAACCTAGCAAGTGTCTAATAAAATGACAAGTCAAGAATTCTCATGTTATTGATGATTTATTTCATGATTTACAAGTCAAGTGACTATATGATGATTAAGGGGTTTCAAGTATGTACTGAATTCATAAAAGTATCTATGATTTTACAAGTATCAATTTAAGCCATATTTCAAGATTTTTACTTCTTGTGAGCCATTCATGTTAAAGCAAGGGTTTATATATGATTATGATCTACTCTAATGGTCAAGTTAGGCTCACTACTAGAGGTCAAGCATGTTTCAATAGCTACTCATGTCATGTTTCTATGTTTCTTACAAGTTGTATAAGTTTTGAGTATTTCAAGTATTCTGTAGGATTGACTTAGCACCGATTGAGGCTTAAGATAGGGGGCTCGACTCAAGGGGACCTTATATAAAGTCTTTTGTCTCTAAACTTTGTCCACCATAGGATTATGATTATTACCCTTGCTATACTAGTGGATCTATCTAGTCATGTTATCATGTTCGGTTTGCCTTGACAAGTAGACCACACCTAGCTGGGGGTTGTCATGCCCGTCCACCTTACCGAGGGGGTGTCATGCCTTGAATTCCATGACATAGCTACATGGTCTATGTCGGTTGCGGTTGCTTCCCACACATGTGCATGCAATATATATATATATATATATATATATATATATATATATATATGTATGTATGTATGTATGTATGTATGTATTTTGCAAGATCAACGAATTACAAGCATGTTTGGTTATCAGCATTGATCATGCATGCCATATTGAGATTATATATCTATTGCTTATGATTTTGCATTTTGACTATATTGGCTTCTATCTTGTTGCATTGCATCTCGCATAATTAGTACGTTCAAAAGTACTATTACATATTCTATGCTGGCATCATATTACCATGAAGGGATCGGAGCACCTTTTGATCATCCTCCACGTGGCTAGTTGATACTTCGGAAATAAGTTTTGGTGAGTCCTCAATTCCAAGGACACAATCTACATTACTCTTGCTATTTTGAGACTTCTTTATGTTTAAAACTTGTTAAATATGAGGGTGAGCCTGACGAGTGTCTTGGCCCCTGCTCCATTCCATGTTAGAGGTGTTGTTGGATATTATGATGTACTTATGCGATGAACTTGACTCTTTATGCTTTTATTAATATCAGATTTCCCTTAGTCGTAAGGATGTGTGATTGACATACTAAGAGGCTTGTTTCGGTGCCTTCGGGTTCCCATTTGCCATGTCACATCTAGGCCCTAGGCTTGGTCGTGACATTTAACAATAAGAAAGAACCAAATAATTCTAAGGGGAGGCGTGACTTTGGACTAACGATATGGGGATGTTAAGGGAAAAGGATTTGCAGGAGTCACATAACAAGCAAGCACTAAAGGGAGGGTACATAGGACTCAAGCTACGGGGAATAGGGACCTAGGACTTTCATCACTTCCCATCATTATTAGTAGCATCAAATAGCATCACATAAGGGATACGGTCTAAGGAATAAGTCTCCATAAAATCTCAACATCACGTCATAGGTACATAGCATAGTATCCAACAACACCTCTATGCATGAATAGGACTAGGGCCAAGACATGTTCAAGGCTCACCCTCAAATTTGAACGTAAAGTTGAATAAAGTCTTAACATAAGTAAGATAGAAGTCGGATATTGTCCCCGAACTAGAGGACTAACCACAAGCAAAATCTTCAAGCAAGCCAACTAGCCATGTGGAGGAGGATGAATAAGCTGTAGGAATCGATAAAATTATCAAAATACCCCTAGAATAGAGATGTGCACGCAGCGTATCTTCCCATGCTCCATTTTCAAATCCGAGACCGGATATGTGATCAACATGAAAAATTGGGTGGAAAATGGTTTTGGTCAATTTTTTAGAGCCATCGGTGTCACAACCTTACAAGGCTCTATTGGTTCAGACTCTATATCAATTGTGCATGCAAAAAAAAAAAGGAAATGTATGACAAAGTGGAACCAGGGTTAACCAACACATACATAGCTCGAGAACAAACAAATAATGTACCTGTGATAACATTGGGCAATGCCTCCTGGTCCTGTCGGCTAGCTAGGGCATAAATGCGGTTAGCAGGACCGCTGGAACCTGGAACTCCACCGCGATCTCTGCCGCGACCTGCTGTCGCTGGGGTACCTCGCCCCGTAGGGCTCATAGCCACTGAAGCAGAAGAAGAAGCTCCGACTGCTCCAGAAGTCTGGGTGGACCCCTCTGCACCAACCCTATTAGGACAATCCCGCATCTGGTGGCCCTGACGGCCTCAAATAAAACAGGCACCTGTAGAGCGAAAACACTCCCCCGGGTGCCATTTCCCGCAATGAGGACACAGGGGTATAGTAAATCTCTGCTGGCTGTTGGAAACCGGTCCTGCCCCTGACTGACTAGTAATAGCTGGTCTCCTACCGGGGGTCTGCGAAGATGTGTTTCGCACTGGTCGAGGAGGAGGCCTACTCAGCTGCGACCGAGACTGCCTGCCCCGAAAATCTGCTGCGGAACCAGATGACCTAGCCTTCTTTGGCTGTTCCCTATCGTCTGTCCTGTCCGCCTGGCGTCCTCGACGACGATCCTCCATCCCCTGGGCATGGGCTGAATGCGGGCAATATCCATCCCAGGTTGGGCAGCCAATACAAGAAAACTATCCACATAATATTAATCCATCCCCACAATATAGCGATGCACATGATCTGTCATGCTGGAAACATGTGCAGGTGCATACCGGGCCAAAGAGTCAAATTCCAGACTATATTCCCGAACCGACCGGCCCCG
>JAPFFP010017765.1:0-16641 GCA_026153255.1 Solanum medicagineum
GCCGTTGGGGCCACGGTGTCTAAAGTATGAGACATGACCACACTTTAATTTACATAGTCTACAAAGCCTCTAGATAAAGAAAAGAATCTGATAAGGGTTGGGACAGGCCCCACCTCGACTAACTATACAACACAAAATATAAGCTCTAGACACGCAAAGCTCCGAAGCAGCCTGGAGCTTGGTAACAACAGCTAGAAATCCTGTACTCCTACTGGGGAGACCTACTAGCACCTGTACCTACAGTATGAAATGCAGATCCCCCGTAAGGGACGTCAGTATGAGATAATGTACTGAATATGTAAGGCAGGAAGCACTGTATGTGAAGTAACAACTCAAATGAAACTATGCACTGGTGTAGGATAAGAGACCGCCCTTAGTTATACTGTGGGATTATGTACTTTATGTTCTTTTTATTAATTTACCTTTACTATATAATCTGTTCACGGCAAGTAATACAAATGACCAGCTGATCAGTGGTAAATCTATATTAGGATCGGCCCTGGCTAGGCTTTTCCTTTAACCTGTTGGGCTACCCCCGTGATAGGATTGACCCTAGCTAGTGATTCTTCCACCCCTCGGGTTACCACCCATCAATAAACAATATACTTTACTTTTACCTTGGAGATGATTCTTTTGGTGGTCGTAATATTGGAGCAGTAAGACTGTGGATACAACATATGACATGTAAGTGATCACAAAAGACAACACCATAATGAAAGGAGTAGGTTACACAAATAATGAAATGCATAGTAAGTAGAACAACACATGAACTTTATTTAGTAAAATGAACTCGTGTGTCTTGGTATCCACGTATGTATGCAGATTTGAAGGTGACTATGTATGGGAGCATATGAATATGTGAGAGAGTTCCCACATGGTTAATAGTTGTGTAGGGGTCGGTAAGTGCCTTTATGTGCCAAGAAAGAATCTAGATTTCATGCCAAGTAACACGAAATTGAGTAGCCTTACATACCTCGCTATACGACCTCGCTATTACCTCGAGATAACCTTACCTTCCTCTAAATATTGATCTATAACATAGTAGGTGATAAAACTAGCATTAGCAACTAATAGATACATCTTGGTAGCCCAATCACATAAAAAAATAACATACGGGAAGCAAGCGTATAATTGTAAAACCGAGTGTATTCTTTCAAACTTTCTGCTTCTAATCATACTTTCTAATACATATTCTCATATAAATATCATGTGCAGCCTGTTTCAGTTCCATATCAGTCTTACAATAGCCTATAAAGCACAATACATAAAAATTCTACGCAACATACAATTAGGCGGCATAATGTTACATCCCTTCATTATATTTTGACGTGGACAATTCCAAACTTGTTCCAACTTTACCCAAATATATCCAATATTTTTTACACATAAAACCAATCTTACAATAATCCACAAATAGCTTCAAATTAGGACAAGGTCGTGAAACAACAATTCCCAATTATCAGCTCACAAGTTTCTTTTACGAGTACAATTAAGAAATCCTACAAAGACATCTTTGCGGACTGTAACAGTGGTGAAGAAGCCTGGTTACATTACGATCAAACCAACTTTTGCTAAATACATAAGTCTTACTTCATAATACAGCCAACCAAGAAGAGAAAAGCCTCTAAATTAACATGAAAAGTGTACCACAACCCTTAGGATACATGCTGTCCAAAATTTCCAGCACATATATAGTTAGCTTATTTCTCTGGTTTTTTATAAACAAACCATAATAAGTGCATAATTAGATTTACTTACCTTTAAACTCAAGGTTTAGAGCTTCTTTAAGAATCCTTGTAAGCTTGTGAGGCCTGTTTTTCACACTTGGAAAAAGGGCAAAGAATAACTAAGAAAGCAAATTTTATTTTGTCCAAGTTGAACTGACTTTAGGGGGCTGTCTTCACCCCTTTTTAAAAGACCTCTTGGCCAACTTTCTTTTAATTTTTGAGCCATAATATATTAATCTGGTGATGCAATTTCTTTCTCCTTCCACTTGGGCCATAAGGGGTTCCAAATTGATGGGCCTTTGCTGCCCATTTTTCCCCTTTCTCTTAGTTAGTTTTGGGCCCAAATTATCAAAGAAATTGTTATGTCTTTGGTGTCTTTTAATATCCTTCTTGGGCTGAATATATTGTCCATTTATGATGCTAAAACATGGGCTAAAGTTACACCCTTAACACGGATTTTATTCATAATCGGACTTGGACAAATTCGACTTCAGGCCTCGTCTCCGTTTAGCTAGCAAATTTAAGCTAAGCAAGTAGGTGACTCACCTGCTAGCTTCCTAAGTCCTGCAATTACCTCAGTTCTCTCACTTTGTTTAGAATGTTATATCCTCAATTTGACACAAAACATGTATACACTCGACCCTCTTAAGCGTTAGACGCACATATCACCCTATAATATGAGATTCAAGCACTTTTTAAAAATAGGCGCTAATTTGACCAAAACATATCATGTTTTATTTTCATAGTACTAACATTGTAAGATGTACGATGTTACAATTTCGTTATACGTAAACAATCAAGGTTTAATATGTTATCCTAAGTGTGTTGTTTGTAGAAGTTGTGGGCTGATTGATTGAGGACTATAGTCTTACGTCCTCCACCTATTTTGAGGATTATTTTTTAACTATTTTAGGATTTTATTATGTATAAATATTGTGGGAACAGTTTGGTTGAAGTTGGTAAAGGTTTGGAATTGTTGGCGTCGTAAGCGTCATGTCACGTCTAGGCCCTAGGCTTGGGTTGTGACAAACTTGATATCAGAGCACTAGGTTGATAAATCCTCGGAGTCCAACATATTGCGTAGATTAGAGTCCTCTTCATGGTTGTGAAGCGCGCCCTGACTATGAATAGGGGTCTGTGAGATGGTTTAGGAAATGTTTCCCTCCTTCATCTTCTAAGTCGTACTATAGTTGTGGTAAGTTTTCCCCCTAACAATTATTCTTCCCTATGCTAGATCCAGCCAAACACTGGAGGAAGAAGGGCCCAAACTCCCGAGGAGCAATATGCCAATGGTGAGCTCCGGGATGATCTCACTATGCTTGCCCAAGTTGTGGCCAAAGAAGTTAACCAAGGGGCCCAAGCCCTTCATGCTGCTACTCCGGGAGCTAGGGTAAGAGACTTCATGAGTATGAACCCTTCGGTGTTCTATAAGTCAAAGGTAGATGAAGATCCATAAGAGTTCATTGATGAGGTCTATAAGATCTTGCATATCATGGGTGTTGGGCCGAATGAAAAGGCGGAGTTGGCGGCGTACCAACTCAAATGGGTATCTCAAATATGGTATGATCAATGGAATGGTGAGAAGGGGATTGGCAATGTGGTGTTTTAGGAGGAGTTAAAATTGACTTTCCTTAATCAGTTTTTCCCTCTTGAGCTTAGGGAAACTAGGTTGGTGGAGTTTATGAACTTGAAACAAGGTGCTATGAGCGTGAGGGAGTATAACCTCAAGTTTAATCAACTTTCAAAGTATTCTCCTAATTTTGTGGCCGGTCCTAGATCTAGAATGAATAAGTTTGTGATGTTAATTAGTGAAGAATGCCGGTCCTCCATGCTAATTGGTAGCATGGACTTGTCTCAGTTAATGACCTATGCCGAGCAAATGGAGGAGGAGAAATTGAGAATGAGAAAGAGGAATGAGGCCTAGAGCGCCCGATTTGAGGGTAAATTCCATAAGGGTGCTAGATTTCATCAAGGCCAAGGGCCTTCTTTTGCTACTAACAAGGGGGTTTTCCAATGACCTCCCTAGCCTCAAGGTGTTGGTGTTGTGGCTCCCATTGATATGTGTCCTACATGTGGGAAGAGTCATAGGGGCCGGTGTTTGAAGGTTTCTAATGCATGCTTTGATTGTGGGGAGCTTGGTCATAAAAGGATGGATTGTCCAAGAAACTGTGGCAAGGGTCGAGGTGCAAATGTCATCCCATTGGGTAGAGGTGGTACTCAAGGTGGTGCCCTAAGGCACAATCGGTTTTATACTCTACATGGGAGGCAAGGAGTTGGTGAGGTTCCCAATGTTGTTACTGGTATGTTAAAAATCATTCACTTTGATGTATATGCGTTGATTGATCCGGGTGCCACTCTTTCATTTATTACCCCTTTTATTGCCAAAAAGTTCCATGTTGACCTTGAGTCGTTGCATGAGTCATATGAAGTTTCTACTCCTATTGGTGCCTCTATTGTTGCTAGAGGGTTTATAGGAGTTGTCTTATTTGGATTTTGCATAAGTTGATGCCTTGTGATCTTGTTGAATTAGACATGGTAGATTCTTGATGTCATTATTTGGATGAATTGGTTGCATGCTTATTATGCTTCTATTGATTGTAGAACCCATAATTTCAAGTTTCAATTCCCTAATGAACCTGTCCTTGAGTGGGAACGTCAAGATGTGGTGGTCAAGGGTAGATTCATTTCA
Source organism: Solanum medicagineum (assembly GCA_026153255.1). NCBI lineage: Eukaryota > Viridiplantae > Streptophyta > Magnoliopsida > Solanales > Solanaceae > Solanum > Solanum medicagineum. The sequence goes on from JAPFFP010017765.1 coordinate 4,417, forward strand.
TGCATTAAACCCTGTAAGTTGATCTATAAGGGGTGTCTTTATCATCTTGTGAGGGTTAGAGATATGGAGTCTAAAGCCCCTTCCATCGAGTCGGTATGGGTTGTAAATGAGTTTCTTGATGTCTTCCCAAATGACACAGTGTTCCTACCAAAAGGAAAATAGATTTTGGTATAGACCTCCTCCCCGATACTCAACCTATCTTTATTCCCCTTTACCGTATGGCCCTGGCGGAGTTGAAGGAGGTAAAGGAACAATTGAAAGATTTGTTGGAGAAGGAATTTATTAGACCTAGTCAATCACCTTAGGGTGCCCCGGTGTTGTTTGTGAAAAAGAAGGATGGGTAAGTTAGAATATGCATTGGCACCGGTAACTCAATAGAGTCACCATTAAAAATAGGTACCTTCTTCCAAGGATTGATGACTTGTTTGACCAATTACAAGGGTCTAGCTTCTTCTCTAAGATTGATCTTCGATCCGGGTATCATCAAGTGAGGTAAGGGAGTGTGATACTCCAAAGACAGCCTTCCTGACTAGATATGGACGTTGTGAGTTTGTTGTAATGTTGTTTGGGTTGACTAATGCACCGGCCATCTTCATGGACCTAACGAATAGGGTCTTCAAGCCCTACCTTAATTCCTTTGTTGTGGTCTTCATAGATGATATTTTTATCTATTCACATGATAGGGAGGAGCATATGGGGCATTTTTGTCACGACCTAAGCCTAGGGCCTAGACATGACTGCCGATTGGGGAACCCGAAGGAACCCCAAACAATCCTCGTAGCATATCATTACACATCATTGGTCACGGAAGCAATGCAAAACAATGTAAGAAACATAAATAAGGGGAATTGGGACTATGGGAGATACTCATATTTAAATAGCATGAATATCATAAGTAAGTCAAATCCCAAGTATAATACATAACTTTCCCAACAACACCTCTAACATAGGACATAACGGGGGCTAAGACAAGCAACTGGGCTCGCCCTCATAGTAAAAGTATACCAAAAAGAAGGATAGTCTCTAATACATAGCTTAAGAACATAGATATTTCCCTCGCACATGAGGACTCACCAACTAGCTTGAATGGATACCACTAGCCACATGGAGGAGGATGATGACCAAATGGAGCTTCGGTTCCTATATGGTGATATCATGTAGAGAGTATACGTAAGTACGGTTGAATGTACTAAGTATCTAAAATGTAATGCAATAACAGATAGACATCATAATCAAAATGCACAATAATAACCAATAGATACCATAATAACAATATGGCATGTATAACAAACTCTTAAGTAAGTCATGCTTTGCAAATCGTTCATCCGACATAGATCATAATATAAATGTGTAAAGAAGCCTCAACCGACATAACATAAGACCTTTTGGAGCCACCTTCCTTAAGGGAGCTTGTGCCCTTTCGGACTAAGTGACCTGTATGGGAGCTCATCCCTTTTTGAATTAAGTGGCCCTCGTTCCAGGAGCCCGTACCTTTTCGAATTAAGTGACCTTCCTTATGGGAGACCGTGCCTTTTCGGATTAAGTGGCCTTCCTTACGGGAGCCCGTCCCTCTTCGAATCAAGTGACCTTCCTTACGGGAGCCCATCACTTTTCAGATTAAGCATTTCATAGAACTAGCTCATCAAACCATTACATTTCAATCATCATTTCATCATCATATAATCATCATAACATCATTCAGCTCATAAGACATGCATTGGACCTTCAATTCCTCAAGAAACTATAACCTGATATTTTATCAAACACATGGCAGGTGTGAAATGGTAGTATAAGACCATACAATTTAGAGAGAAAATCATGCAAGTAAATTCATTGTAAAACCATCAATCAATACCTTTCAACAACCTCAAGCAATGTACATCAAAACCCCTCATCAAATCCAACATTAGATCCAAGATTTGAAGGTCAAAACAAGCTAAAATAACCATACTTTCATGAACTAAAATCATTATGCAGTAAATTTCTCAATATACAAGACCCACATGTAAATCAACTTTAAATCATGCAATATTAATTAAAATAGGGTTTGGGCACCATGGATGGAAGGACCCAATGGTTCAACACCACATACCTTAGGTCTAGAGTTGCTTGGAATTGAGATTGGGAAGAATGGAGGCTTGGAAATGATCTTGGAATCCAATCTTGTTCTTGGGTTTCCTTGAAATTGAATTGGGGCTTGATGGAGGCTCTTGAGAGGATTTGGGAATGTCATTGAGATGAGAGTAGTGAAATTGGGTCCTTAAGATTAGAGTTTAGGTCTTCTAGGAAGGTTAAGATAGCCTAAAAAGTCAAAAAGGGTCATTAGGATAATTAGCATTTACGGAAATACCATTAGTGAATGGATGGAAAAATTGGTAAAGTGTCATCTTACTGAAGACTTCACTAGCCGTGTGGCACTCACGGGTCGTGTGGAGTGCCCATGAGGCAAGACTTAGACAGAAAAATGGAATTGGAACACTTGAGAAAAAGTTAGCGTCGACGTCACTTTGACGGCCACTTTCACGGACCGTGTACTGATCCATCCCACATCACTTAGACAAGAAAGTGTTTCTAGTCACCACATGCCCAGGTGACACAGCCCGTACCCATTCACACGAGGCGTACAAGGCAGTCGTGGCCTATGCCTTAGCTTCCGATGCCACGCACGCGTAACCAAGCCTCCTAAAACACCTCCACGCCCCTCCTCACAACTAGTGGTAAGTCACACGACCCATGCCACTTGTTGTGGACCAAGACTTAGCTCATCACGCCATTTTCCATCCCCAAAAAATTCTCACGATCCGTACAAGGCTACACTACCCGTATGGGTGCCCGTGGGGCTTCACTGCATGGTAAGGTCTCACGAAAACGGTCATAACTCCTTCATCCGACATCGGAATAAGGTGAAACTAAGTGCGTTGTGAAGATAACTCAAAGGTCATTCATTTTATATGTCATGGGCCACCCATTTCCAAATGTGCCAAGAGTTATGCTTGTTTAAAGTTTACCCTTGCATGAAACAACACCCAAAACTCAACTTGGAGGTAAGTCTTGAACTCGTTTAGGTACTAGGAGTCTCCAATGAACTAATTACACCCCAAACCTGACCAAATGAAGTTTGAAACATGGATACATAAGAGCATAGAGTTACAGGATGTTACAATTTGAGGTTTATGTTACAAAGATTGAGGGAGGAGAAATTGTATGTCAAACATGACAAGTGTGAATTTTGGTTGAAAAAGGTTGCATTCTTAGGTCATGTGTTCTCAGGGGATGGTATAAAAGTGGACCCTAAGAAAACTATTGTGATTAGAAATTGGCCTAGACCATTGACCCCGTCGGATATTAGGAGCTTCTTGGACCTAGTGGGTTAGTATAAAAGGTTTTTGAATGGCAACTCCTCCATTGCATCCCCTATGACTAAATTGACTCAAAAGAAGATTAAGTTTGTGTGGACCGATGAATGTGAGAGAAGTTTCCAAATATTGAAAGACAAGCTTGTGTCCACTACTATATTGTTACTACCAGATGGGCTTGAGGGATTTGTGGTGTGTTGTGATGCTTCCCGGGTTGGTTTGGGTTGTGCATTGATGCAAAATGGTAAGGTCATAGCTTGTGCCTCTAAACAATACAAGGTACATGAAAGGAACTACCCTACCCATGATCTAAAGTTAGCCGTCATTATGTTTGTATTACAGATTTGGTGTCACTACTTGTACAGGATGAATGTGGATGTGTTCACCGATCATAAGAGCCTTCAATATGTCTTCACTCAAAAGTATCTCAACTTGAGGCAATGCAGATGGTTAGAACTTCTTAAAGACTATGATATGAGTATGCACTATCATCCGGGTGAGGCAAATATAGTGGCACATGCTTTGAGTAGCGTGTCTATGAGTAGACTAGCCTATATTGTGGTGGTGATAAGGGGATGTCTAGGGAGGTGCATCCATTGGCTAGATTGGGGGTTAGGTTGGAAGATGTTGCTGATCTGATGTTGTTGTTATTGATGGGTCTAAGACTTCATTGGTTGATGAGGTGATAGCAAAGCAAGATCTTGAATCCCCCTTGCTTGAATTGAAGGGATTGATGAAAGAGAGCAAGGTAGAGGTTTTCTCCGAAGGGGGAGATGGGGCCCCTAGGTACCAAGGTAGGTTGTGTGTACCTTGTGTTGATGGTTTGAGGGAAAAGATCCTTGATGAGGCCCATAATTCTTCTTATTCTATCCACCCCGGTTCCACCAAAATGTATAGAGACTTGGGGGATGTGTATTGGTAGGGAGGCATGAAGAGGGACATTGCCAAATTCCTTTCTGGTTACCATAGTTGTCAACAAGTCAAGGCTGAACATCAAAGGCCGGGTGGCCTAACCCAAGACTTAGAGATTCCCACTTGGAAGTGGGAGGTGATTAATATGGATTTTGTGGTTGGGTTGCCCAAGACTAGGAAGGGATTTGATTCTATTTGGGTTGTGCTTGATAGGATAGCGAGATTGGCTCACTTTCTACCAGTTAAGACTACATATGGGGCTGAAGGGTATGCAAGGTTGTACATCCATAAGTTAGCTAAGTTGCATGGGTTCCTTTTTCCATCATATCGGATCATGGTACAAAATTCACTTCACACTTTTCGAGGTCTTTTCAAAGGAGTCTTGGTACGAAAGTTCACCTTAGTAAGGCCTTTCACCCTCAAAATGGATGGCCAAGCCGAAAGGACAATTCAAACCCTTGAAGATATGCTTAGGGCATGTTTATTAGAGTTGAGAGGTAGTTCGTATGACCATCTTCCTTTTATTGAGTTTGCATGCAACAATAGCTATCACTCTAGCATCGATATGGCTCCTTTTGAGGCTCTTTGTGGGAAACATTGTAGATCACCAGTTGGTTGGTTTGAGGTTGGAGAGGTGGCTTTATTGGGATAAGATCTAGTTATGGAAGCCCTTTAGAAGGTTAGGATGATTAGGGAGAGATTGAAGACAGCCCAGAATCGTCAAATCTCCTATGCCTATGTGAGAAGAAGAGACCTTGAACTCAAAGTGGGTGATTGGATTTATTTTAAAGTTTCTCCATTGAAGGGTGTGGTCCATTTTGGCAAAAAGGGAAAGTTGAGTCCAAGATATGTTGGTCCTTATGAGATCTTGAGGAGGGTTGGCAAGGTAGCTTATGAATTGAAGTTGCCTAGTGAAATGAATTTGGTTCATCCGGTGTTCCATGTCTCTATGTTGAGAAAATGTGTTGGAGATCCTAATGTTATTGTGCCTCTTGATGTTGTGGGTGTTATTGAGGATAACTTGACTTATGAGGAGTCTCTAGTTGAGATTTTGGATAGGCAAGTGAAGAGATTGAGGAATAAGTAGGTGGCATCTGTTAAGGTCCTTTGGAGGAACCAACAAGTCGAAAGTGCTACTTGGGAGGCCGAAGCGGCATCCTTATATTTTCCACTCCACTCAAGCCTAAGGTACCAATTCTAAGTCCCCTATGTGATTTCAAGTCTTATATTTCAACCCTTATGTCATTCATACGCATTCATGTTTAAGTTGGCAAGTTTATGATGATTTTACACTTATGTTGAGAATTTGAAAATGGTGTTTTAAATGTAATGTTGCATTCTTATTGGGGTTGATTTGTTTATGATCACCCTTGTCTTGTACGTCTCTTTTACATTCGAGGACGAATGTTCCCAAGGAGGAGATATTGAAACGACCCCAGAAAGTTCCCAAAAATATGCCTCAAAATGCCCAAAATTTTAATTTCCATATTCTCAAAATCCGTGTGCTGTATCGAAAATCTGACTTCATATTCTTCATCAAGGGGTCAAAATTAGGGGAAACAGGGTCTAACCCCGATTTAAGAGAAAAATATTAGCAATTATATGTTTTCATGTGGCAAATTCCACTGAGCATTCTGTGCCCCTAGCGCGACGCACCAAGGGAGCACAGATGAAGAGAAGTTGTCTTCGCGTCCTTTTCGCGATGTGGAGAGGCATATTTTTCTAACAGTGATTTTCTATGCGGTCCAAGACTTTTATGTTTTGGGCCTAAGTGCTACCAAACTTGTTTTTACCTACACTTAGCCTTATTTCCCTCTCATATCATCCTAAACATTTCCCAACACTCACTCAAACACTTAGCCATATTTTCACTCTCAAATTCAAGTCTTAAACCCTCATCCAGAACTAAGGGTTTCCTTCAAGGTTCTTCTTCAAGCTGCAAGTCTCCATCTCAAATCTTCACCAAGTTCATCTCCAAGCTAAGCTATGTGGGTTTCTTTCATGGATTCCTTTCACCCATGAAACCCCATCCTCCTTTTACTCAAATTACATGATTTAAAGTTGATTTACAAATGGGTCGTGCTTATTCTGAAATTCAACTCAGACTATGTTAAAGCTATATGGAATTGTGACTGTTTTGCTATGTTTTGAGCTATAAATCTTTGATCTATTGTAAGATTTAAGGAGGGGTCTTGATGTATGTTGCTTGAGGGCATTGAAAAGTGTTGATTGATGGTTTTACCATGGATTTTCTATATGATTTCTCATCTCTATATTTCATGGTTTTATACTAGCATTATACACCCTCTAAGTGTTTGATAAAATATCCGGATGTGGTTTCTTGAGGAATTGAAGGTCCAAAGCATGAGATATAATATTATTGACTATATGATGATGAAATAAGCTTAAGTATATGATAAATTCTATATAAAGTGTTGCATTGGACCATGTCCAATCTGGGGGGACTACGAACCCGGATAACCTAGATTGGGATTTGTAGTCATCAACCTAGTGAAGGGTTTGTACTTGTCCACCTAGTGGGGCGGCATCATCACTAACCTAGATGGAGATAAACCTAGTGAAGGGTTTGTACTTATCCATCTAGGTGATGGGGCGGCATCATTACCAGCCTAGTGAGGGGTTTGTACCTTACCACCTAAGTGATAGGGCGGCATCATCACCAACCTACCAAGCGGTTTGTACATTAGAAATCTAGTTTGGTCTCTTCTACAAATATGATATCCTATATGAGCATGAGCTATTTAAGCATGTTTTACTTATGCATTGATTATACATGTCATATTGTTATATTATGCCTATTGCCTAATGTTACGCAATTTGACTATGATGCCTAATTCTTGTTGCATTGCAGCCTACATACTTAGTACATTAAAGCGTACTAACGCATAATCTTTCCTTCATGATATCACCATGTAGGAACCGGTGCCCAAGTTGATCATCCTCCTCCTCCATATGGCTACTTTGATACCACTCAAGCTACTTTCGGAGCCCTTCACTTCGGGGACCTTATTCTATGTTGCTCTTATTATGTATTGATACATTCTTCTTTATGTTCTATTTTGACTATGAGCATGAGCCCGGTTGCTTTGTATTGGGCCCCGCGCTTATCTAAGTATTAGAGGTGTTTGTTGGACATATTATGTATTTATGCTAAGAGCCTTAATTCTATTGTTCTTGATCTCTATGATATGAAAGTGCTTCCCTTAGCCTCGGTTGTCCCACTTTATTATCTCTTGATGCTTGTTTTATTTCTTCTGCGACCAAGGTTATGTAATGATGTTCTAACAGGCTTGCTTGGAATCCCTTTGGTTCCCCTTGCGCCGTGTCACGTCTAGGCCCTAGGCTTGGGTCATGACAGGTCTGCGACTTTCAACAACAGGTCCTTATGACTCATAAAGTGATTTATGAGTCGTAATCAGGTCTCGTATTCAAATTTCTAAATCTTGGACTTTACTACCACGAATCCACTTTATGAGTCATTGTCTGATTCATGACTCGTATTGCACTCTTGTAGACTTGATCTGTATCAATTGGTCCTTCACTAGAAATCTTTACAAAATCTCTCTATACGACTTGTAGAGTGATCTATGACTCGCATAGAAGTCTTGTATAGCTTAACTTCAGAAATCATACTTTACCGGAATTTATCACGAAACCCTTCTCTACAACTCGTAGAATACTCTATGATCTATAGAGGCTCTCGTAAGTTACCAAAAACCAGAAAATTCGACAATTTTGCCCCAAAGTCATGCCAACCCACTTTCCTGCCAAACTAAACACAAAAACACATAAAAACCATAAATTTCACCTTGGGAACACACAAAATCCTATGTTTTCGGTATCAGAAATGTTTTATTTTGACAGCACGTCACCTTGACACCATCACATGATACCACTTGCCTAAGGAAGGCAACATCATCTATCCAAAACTCACATTTGTAAAACTTTGCATAAAGCTTTTTCTCCCTTATGGTTTGCAATACAACCCTCAAGAGTTCTATATGTTCTTGCTCACCTTGAGAGTAGGTAAGAATGTTGCCAGTGAACACCATCACAAACATGTCATGGTAGCACTTGAACACCCGATTCATGAGGTCCATAAATATCATTGGTGCATTGGTGTGACCAAATGACATCACCATAAATTCAAAGTGACCATACCTAGTTTGGAATGCCATCTTAGGAATGTCACTTTCCCTCACCTCAATTGGTGATAGTGGATCTCAGGTCAACTTTAGACATGTGTGTAGCCCCTTGCAATTGGCCAGACAAATCATCTATTTTTGGAAGGGGATACTTATTCTTGACGGTGAACTAGTTAAATTACTAGTAGTCAATACACATACGGAGCGACCTATACTTCTTTCTTACAAATAAATTTGGAGCACCCCATGGAGACCGGCTAGGTCTAATAAAACACTTCACCAATAAATCCCTCACTTGCTCCTTTATCCTTCAACTTCGTGGGAGCCATTCTATATGGAGGGATTAAGATAGGTTAAGTATCGAGTAGGAGGTCTATACCAAAGTCTATTTCCCTTTCTGGAGGAACACTATATAACTCATCCATAAAGATATCGGAAAACTCATTAACAATGGTAACCAACTCAAGGGAAGGAACTTTAGAAGTGGCATCGTTTACTCTTACTAAATGATAGATGCACCCCTTAGACATCATTTTATGGGCTTTTAAGAAGGAAATGAACTGACTCCTATATGAAGAGTTACTACCCTCCCACTCAAGAATTGGCTCATTTGGGAATTAGAACTTGACCCTGTGTGTTCTACAATCAATAAAAGTATAGGAGGCATGCAACAAATCTATCCCAAGAATCACATCCAAGTCTACCATGGAAAGATCAACTAAGTCATAAGACACCACTTTATGCAAGATAGAGATGAAGCAACTTCTATAGACTCCTAGGGAAATAATGGACTCTCATATGGGGTTACTTATCGTAAGTCTCATGGAGGAATTTAGGACATGCATGGAATTTGTTGGCAAGGAATATGGTCACAAATGGAAAATTTTCTCCTGGATCTAAAAGTGCATATACATCATAACAAAATACACTTAAGATACTAGTGACAACATCCGGAGCCTTTTTAAACCTCTTGGCGACCATAAAGAGCATAGAACGGGTTTGTCCTTTAGGTACCTCAGACTTTTTCACCTTGGCCTTGGGGCCTTGCATTCCACTTCTACAATCTTTGGCGTGGTGGCTAGGCTTCTCACACTTAAATCAAGCATTGGACCTAGCTAGACATTCTCCCTTATGGAGTCTCTGCACTAGGAACAACTTGGGGTTTGGGGATTAGGAGCAACACGCTTGTCCTTTGTTGTCCAAGGAGTAGAAATACTAGTAGATCCTTGCCGACCTTGCTTTTTACCACCTTGAAACTTGTGACCGCCACTTCTTTGGTGAGAGTAGCTCTCACCATTAACTCGAGCCTTCTTAGACTTCCTTTCCCTCTCTCGAAGCTTCTCCTCCTCAATTTGCGCCAAGTAAGTCATCAAGCGATTAATGTCCTTCTCCTTGATTAGCATGGATGTCTTCCACTCCTTGGAGACTGAATCGAAGATGCCAGAGATGAACTTTCTCATGTAAGACCTTAGATTCGAAACCATGAAGGGAGTGTACATGGAAAGATTTTTGAATTTGCAGGCATATTCCCTCATGCTCATGGTTCCTTGCTTAAGGTTGATAGAATCCTGAACCTTTGCCTCCCTAAGCCCAATTGGGAAGAATCGATCCAAGAAACCACACTTGAACTCTTTTCATCTGATAAGACCCGCTTCTTAGCCCCTCTTATTCACCCATTGCTCATACCAAATCTTTGCCACACCTTTGAGTTGGTAGGCCACAAACTCATCTTTCTCCTCTGACGGAATGCCCATCGCCATAACTACTTCGTAAGCTTCTTTAATAAAATTAATTGGGTCCTCCCCTATTTTACAACCATGATACTCTAGAGGATTCATCCGCATGAAGTCATGCACTCTAGAATCCAAAGTAGGCACTAGGGGGGAATAGCTATATCTTGATTTTCTTGGTTGGGTAATCTTGGGCCAATAGAGTAAAGGTGACTCGAAACTCAAAATGAGACACTCCATCATCTTGTTGGAGTAAACAAAACTTGTTTTTCGGGAGTACCTCTTTGATATGTGCTCTCCTTGGTGGCATGATCTAGAAATGAGAAGAAGATCGCCGTTAGTTATAGGAATAGCTTTGAAAACTATAAAGGCATGACATTAGCAAGAAAGAAGGGAAGACTTTCCTAAACCATTGATATTACCCAAGCTGCACCTCTTTTTTGAAGGCTAAAGTAGTCGTTGTCAAGATATATAACCTAACCGAGGTTAAGATCTATCCCATAGGAAATATGGTATACTTAGAATAATATAAAGCAATTCGAGTAGATTAACCTACTTATCTACCCCAAGGGGGGAGGGGGTTTGTAAAGACTATGAGAAGTAATCCTATACTAAGAAAAGTATAAAATCAGTATGAAGAGTAACTAGGGTATTGTGATCCCTATGGTTCCTTAACATGGTATTACCAGATAATCAAATACTTTTCCCGTGTGTAGCATGTAGAATAGTAAGTTAAGTTTACCAAACCCTTTGATCAGGAGAGAGGTAATTTCACTATATGATTTTGATCCATCCCTACAGTGTGACATTACTAAACTTTACCTATTGTTCTAGTATAACCTCTCCTTGGCCCGGTTTAGTTGATTATACGAGAAATATCAATCAAATCTTGTAAATTACTCTCTTTTCCTATTCATTACTACCTTGATCCTCCATAACACTAGGCGAGTTCTAACATTGGTAACCATTAAAAAGCATTCAAATCAAAGAGAATTAATTAATACATGTATGCATACTTTTCAAGAATTACGAATTATTGAGCTTTACCTTATTAATTCTTCATGGTGCCTACAACCCTACTTGTGGATTTAGATACTCATTTTCAGTGTAGATGCAGGAATCATGAATTTGAATAACATAATTAAGCACTTGCACAAACAAATTAAGGACAATAAGTCCAAGATCTTCACCAAGAATCACAAGATTGAATCAAAAGCCTAAAATAATGTTTCACAACTTTTCTCTCAAGTGTTCTACTGTTATCACTTGTTCTGTAATACCCCACATTTTACATGTACTAATGCTATGTGAATGGATCATGATATGGTTTGGTCAAACTAGTGCCAATTTTTCAAAAGTGCTTAAAATCTCATGTATGGATGATATGTGTGTCTAACGCTTAAGAGGGTTGAGTGTATTCATGTTTTGTGTTAAATTAATGAGATCACAGCCCTAAACAAAGTAAAATAATCGAGGTTCTTGTATGACTTAATCATCTAGTAGGCGAGTCACCTACTTGCTTAGCTTAAATTTGCAAGCTAAACGGAGACGAGGTTCGACGTCAAATTTTTCCAAGTCCGATGACGAATAAAATTCATTTTAAGGGTGTAATTTTAGCCCATGTTTTAGCATCATAAATGAACCTTATTTTCAGTCCAAGATGAATATAAGAAGGACCCAAGTGTAACACAAACCACTTGGCTATTTGGACCAAAAATGGATTAAGCGAAAAGCTGGAAATTGGCAGCTAAATCCCATTAAATTTGACACCCATTTAGGCCCAAGTAAGAGACCCAAGTTGCTACCTCACCAGCTTAATAATGTGTGGTCTTACATGGTCAAGAGGCCCAAGGATGGTCACCCAAATGAGGCCTTTAAAGAGGGGTTACAAGCAACAAAATCCCATTCAATCTTGCACTTAGAAAATTATTTGCTTTCCCAATTTTCTCTCTACACTTTCTTAAACTATCAAAGCAACCACAAGGGAACTTCTAGGATCTTGAAGGAACACCTTGATATTGAAGAACTAAGGTAAGTAATTATAGTTGTGTATTTAGTATG
>JAPFFP010017776.1:0-16640 GCA_026153255.1 Solanum medicagineum
CTTATACCATTAAGTCCAAAGATCAAGTGCTAGAAATCTTCAAACAATTTCATGCCACTATTAAGAGAGAAATAGGGAAGAATATCAAATATGTCTGCATGAACAATGGCAGATAGTATATAGGATCATTTCATGCTTATTGCAAAATGCATGGTATTCGACATCGAAGGACGCCTCCAAAGATACCATAGTTGAATGTTTGGTGAGAGGAAGAACTGAACTTTGATAGAAAGAATAAGGTGCTTACTCTTTTATTCAAAGTTGGATAAGTCTATTTGGATTGAAGCTCCACTTACAGCAGTGTATGTGCTAAACCGCTCATTGTGTGCCCCTCTTTAATATGAAGTTTTGAAGAAAATTTGGTCAGGTAAGAATGTTTCTTACAAACATTTGCGAGTATCCGGTTGAAAAGCTTTCTTTAATGTTCCGAAGGATGAAAGGCAAAAACTTGATGTCAAAACATGGCAGTGTATGTTTATTGGCTATGGTCAAGATGAATTTAACTATTGGTTCTATGATCCAGTGCACAAGAAGCTGATTAGGAGTCAAGATATCGTCTTTATTGAAGATTAAACCATCAAGAATATAAATAAAGCAGACAAGGAAGGTTTTACTCCCATAGATGATTCAATAAGCTTAAGGTTGAATCTTTCGATAGAAGTGCCAACTCAAGCTGAAGATGAGGTTCATGATGACCATCTGCAAGATGCAGATAATGTAGCTACTCCTTAGAAAGATGAATCAAAAGAAGAGGATGTTGATGGTGATCATACTCAACCACCAATGCCTGGAGAAACTCCAATACTTTTCACGACCCAAGCCTATGGCCTAGACGTGACGCGGCGAATAAAAAACCTGAAGGGACCCTAAAAAGCCTCTTAGCATATCGTCACACATCCTTGGCTGCAGAAAAATACAAATACATATACAAATAACAGTAGCTGCAATAGGAGTAAGGCAAAAACTTGCATAAACATCAAATTCAAAAGTCAAGAGCCAAGCTCATACATAGTACACACCTAGTCCAACATACACTTCTAAAACATAGAAAGAGCGGGGGCCAAGACAAAGTAACCAGGTTCACCCTCATAGTCAAAGATAACACAAAATAGTGTCTCAATGCATAGATAATAGAGAAAAGACATAAATCAAAGTCCCCAAAATGGAGAACTCACCAACAAGCTTGGAATAGCACCGCCTAGCCACGTGTAGAAGGCGGAGGATGATCAACTCGGGCACCGATTCCTGCATGGTGATATCATGTAGGCAAGATTATGCGTTAGTAAATTTGAATGTAATAAGTATGTGGGATACAATGCAGCAAGAGATAGGCATCATAATCCAATATGCAAAACGATAGACAATAAGCATATTATAGCAAGATGGCATGTATGATCAATGCATAAGTAAATCATGCTTAAGTATAACATGCTCATATAGAATATCATATGTGAAGAATGAGACCAAGCAAGCTATCCAAGGTATAAACCCCTTGGTGGTTGATGGTGGTTGCACCTCGCCATCCATGGTGACGAAGTATAAACCCCTCGCATGGTTGATAGTGGTCGCACCCCGCCATCCATGGTGACGAGGTATAAACCCCTCGCATGGTTGATCATGGTCACACTCCAAACATCCATGGTGACGAAGTATAAACCCCTCGCATGGTTACCCGGGCTCTTCTCCCCCCAGATCGGGCATGGTCTATGCAACACTTTATATAGGATTCACCATAGGCTCTAATGCAATATCTCATGTAGGAATAAACATATACATAAGCTCATTTCATCATCATAACATCATTCACATCATATCTCATGCTTTACACCTTCAATTCCTCAAGAAACCATAATCGGATATTTTATCAAACACCTTGGGGCATGTAATGGGGGTAAAAAAGTAGGCAATTAAGAGATGAAATCATGCAGGAAAATCAGTGGTAAAGATTTTAATCAACACCTCGCAACACCCCCAAGACATTCATATCAAAATCCCTCATCAAATCCAACATTAGATCCAAGATTTGAAGCTTAAAACATGCTAAAACCACCATATTTTCATAAACTAAAAGCACTGTGCAGTAATTTCTCAATATTCAAGACCCACATGTAAAATCTCTTTAAATCATGCAATATTAAATAAAAGAGTGTTTAGGCATCATGGGTAGAAGGACCCAATGGTTCAACACCACATACCTTAGCTTTTGTGAAGTTCTTGAAGTAGACTTTAATGAAGATTTGAAGCTTGGGTGAGATCCTTGAAAAAATCCTTGAGCTTGGGACTTGAATTTAGGGTTATAAATGAGTCTAAGTGTTTGGGGAAATATTGGGGAATGTTTTTGGGTGATATGAGGGTGAAATAGGACTAAGTATAGGTGAAAATACGTTTCGAAAAACATAGGTCCAACACTTAGAAAAATCTAGGCGAACTAGGAAAAGATAGTGCAGAAATAACACCTCTCCGCATCGCGGAGAAGTCGCGGATGCTCTCTGGAAATTGCACCAAGCAAAATTTTATAATTTGATTCCTTTGCTTTAAAATCAAGGTTAGACCCTTAAAATCCTAATTTGGACCCCCTGAACAAGAATATGAAGTCGGATTTTCGAAATTCCAAATGAATTTTTAGGTATATGGAAAACAAGATTCCAGACACTTCTGAGGCACGTTTTCAGGCACGTTTTGGGGTCGTTTCAATATCTCCCCCTCCGAAACATTCATTCCTGATTGTAGAAGAGACTTACAAGACAAGAATAATCATGAACAAATCAGCCCCAATATGAATGCAACATTATATCTTAAACATCACTTCAAAATCCCATTATAAGTGTGAAATCATCATAAATTGCCAATTTAAACATGAATGACATAGGGACTGAAATGTAAGACTTGAAGTCACATAGAGGACTTAGAATTAGTACCTTATACTTGAGTGGAGTAGAAGAGATAAGGTTATCGCTTTTGCATGTTCTCTTTGGCCTCCTAAGTAGTACCTTCGACTTGTTGGTTCTTCCAAAGGACCTTAACGGATGTTACCTCTTTATTTCTCAATCTCTTTACTTGCCTATACAAGATATGAACCAGAACCTCCTCATATGTTAAGTTTTCCTCAATAACACCCACAACATCAAGAGGCACAATGGCATTAGGATCACCAACACATTTCCTCAACATAGAGACATGGAATATCCGATGAACCAAATTCATTTTGCTAGGCAACTTCAACTCATATGCTACCATGCCAACCCTCCTTATCACCTCATAAGGACCAACATACCTAGGACTCAATTTCCCTTTCTTAACAATATGAACCACACCTTTCATTGGAGAAACCTTCAAATAAATCCAATCACCAACTTGGAATTCTAGGTCTCTTCTTCTTACATCGGCATAGGATTTTTGACGACTTTGGGCTGTCCTTAACCTTTCCCTAATCATCTTAACCTTCTCAAGAGCATCCATAACCGAATATAGTCCCAACAAAGCCACCTCTCCAACCTCAAACCAACCTACCGGTGATCTACAACATCTCCCGTAAACAGCCTCAAAAGGAGCCATACGATGCTAGAGTGATAGCTATTGTTGTCGGCAAACTCAATCAATGGAAGATGGTCATCCCAACTACATTTAAGCTCCATGACATAAGCCCTAAGCATATCCTCAAGTGTTTGAATTATTCGCTCTGTTTGGCCACCCGTTTGAGGGTGGAAGGTCGTACTAAGGTGAACTTTGGTACCAAGACCCCTTTGAAAAGATCTCTAAAAGTGTGAAGTAAATTGTGTACCACAATCTGATATAATAGATAAGGGAACCCCATGCAGTGTCACTAAATCATAGATGTACAATCTTGCATATTCCTTAGCCCCATATGTACTCTTCACCGGTAAAAAGTGAGCCAATTTCGTCATCTATCAACCACCACCCTAATGAAATCAAAACTTTTCCTAGTCTTGGACAACCCAACCATAAAGTCCATGTTAATCGCCTCCCACTTCCAAGTAGGAAGCTCTATGTCTTGGGTTAGACCACCCGGCCATTGATATTCGGCTTTGACTTGTTGACAATTATGGCAACCCGAAACAAATTTGGCAATATCCCTCTTCATGCCTCCCCACCAATACACATCACTTAAGTCTCTATACAGTTTGGTGAAACCGGGCAGGATAGAATAAGAGGAATTGTGGGCTTCACCAAGAATTTTCTCCCTCAAATCATCAACACATGGCACACACAACCTACCTTGGTGTCTAAGGGACCCATCTCCCCTTGGGAGAAAACCTCTATCTTGCCCTCTTTCACCAAGGCCTTCAACTCAAGCAAGGAGGAGTCTAGATCTTGTTTATCTATCACCTCATCAATCAAGGAAGATTTAGAACCAATAACAATAACACCATCACCCACATCTTCCAACCTCAGCCCCAATCTAGCCATTCTATGCACCTCCCTAGCCATCTCCCTATCACTATCATCCACATGAGCTAGGCTACACATAGACACCCAACTCAAAGCATCTTCCACAACATTAGCCTTACCCTGATGATAATGCACACTAATGTCATAGTCCTTAAGGAGTTCTAGCCACCTTCTTTGTCTCAAATTAAGATCTTTTTGAGTGAAGACATATTGAAGGCTCTTATGATCGGTGAATACATCAACATGCACCCCGTACAAATAATGTCGCCAAATCTTTAATGCAAACACCACGGCGGATAATTCAAGATCATGGGTAGGATAGTTCTTTTCATGCACCTTGAGTTGCCTAGAAGCATAGGCTATGACCTTAGCATTTTGCATTAGTACACAACAAAAACCAACTCTAGATGCATCGCAATACACAACAAATCCCTCAAGCCCATCCGGTAGTGACAATATAGGAGCGAACACAAGTCTATCTGTCAATGTTAGGAAACTTTTCTCACATTCATCGGTACACACTAACTTAACCTTCTTTTGAGTCAATTTTATCATAGGAGAAGCAATGGAGGAGAATCCATTCACAAACCTTTTATAGTAACCTACAAGGCCCAAGAAACTCCTAATATCCGATGGGGTCAATGGTCTAGGCCAATTCCTAATTACATCAATTTTCTTAGGATCCACTTTTATGCCATCCCCCGACACTACATGACCCAAGAATGAAACCTCCTTCAACCAAAACTCACACTTGTCATATTAGCATACAATCTCTCCTCCCTCAGTCTTTGTAACACAACCCTCAAATGACCCATATGCTCCTCCCTACTATATGAATAGATCAAAATATCATCAATGAAGACCACAACAAGGGAATCAAGGTAGGGCTTGAAGATTATATTCATTAGGTCCATGAAGATGGCCGGTGCATTAGTCAACCCAAAAGACATCACCACAAATTCATAATGCCTATATCTAGACCGAAAGGCCGTCTTAGGAATATCACACTTCTCACCGTCACTAGATGGTACCCGGATCGAAGATCAATCTTAGAGAAAAAGTTAGCCCCTTTCAATTGGTCAAACAAGTCATCAATCCTTGGAAGAGGATATCTATTCTTTATAGTGACCCTATTGAGTTGCCAGTAGTCAATACACATTCTAAGAGACCCATCTTTCTTCTTTACAAACAACATCGGTGCACCCCAAGGGGATTGGCTAGGTCTAGTAAATCCCTTCTCTAACAAATCTTTCAATTGATCCTTTAACTCCTTCAGCTCCACCGGGGCCATACGGTAAGGGGGAATGGAGATAGGTTGGGTGTTGGGAAGAAGATCTATGCCAAAATCTATCTCCCTTTTGAGAGGGACACTGGAAGTTCATTTGGGAAAGCATCAAGAAACTCATTCACAACTGGAACCGACTCAATGGAAGGGACTTTGGGCTCCACATCTTTGACCCTCACAAGATGATACAAACACCACTTGGATATCAACCTATGGGCTTTAATGCTTGAGAAGAACCTACCCCTTACTACCACATCATGACTTTCTCACTCAAGATGGGTTCATTTGGAAATTGAAACTTGACCCTATGAGTTCTACAATCAACAAAAGCATAGTATGCATAAAACCAATCCATCCCAAGAATAACATCAAAATCAACCATAGCTAATTCAGCAAGATCACAAGGTAAGATTTTATGCAATATGCAAACCGGACAATTCCTATACACCATCCTAGCAACAATAGATGCACTAATAGGAGTAAACACTTCATATGACTCATGCAATAACTCCGACTCAACATGGAACTTTTTAGCAACAAAGGTGGTAACAAAGGAAAGGGTGGCACCCGGATCAATCAAAGCATATACATCAAGATCAAAGATTTTCAACGTACCGGTAACAACATCGGGTACCTCACCAACCCCTTGCCTCTCATGTATAGCATATAATCGATTATACCTTGGGGCACCACCTTGAGGACCACCTCTACCCAATAGAACCGCATTTGCACCCCAAACCTTGCCACGGCTTCTTGGACAATCTACTTTCTTGTGGCCAAGCTCCCCACATTCAAAGCATGCATTGGAACCCTTCAAGCATGGGCCGTTATGACTCCCTCCAAATCTAGAACACACATCAGGAGGAGCTATCCCAACATTACCTCGAGGTCTAGGAAAGTCATTGGCAAACCCCTTATTAGTAGCATGAAGAGGCGTTTGGCCTTGAGTTGATCTAACACGTTTGGGAAACTTGCCTTCAAATTGGGCCCTCCTGGCCCCATGGCCCCTCCTCTTTCTTAACTTCTCCTCTTCCATTTGTTCGGCATATGTCATCAACCAAGATAAGTCCATGTCTCTAATAAGCATTGTGGATCGGCACTCTTCACTTACCAAATCGGAGACCCCCATAACAATCTTGTTCATCCTTGACCTAGAATCGTACACCAAATGAGGAGCATACTTTGACAGTTGATTAAATTTGAGGGTCTACTCCCTCACACTCATACCACCATGCTTCAAGTTCATAAACTCAACTAACTTTGCTTCCCTAAACTTGAGAGGGAAGAACCGATTAAGGAAGGCAAACTTTAATTCCTCCCAAAGCACGACATAGCCATTACCTTTCTCACCATTCCATTGATCAAAACCAAATTTGGGCCACCCCCTTGAGTTGGTACGTCGCCAACTTCGCCTTCTCATTTGGCCCAACACCCATGATCGATAAGATTTTGTAGATTTCATCAATAAATTCTTGTGGATCCTCTTCCACCATTGACCCATGGAAAATTGAAGGATTCATCCTCATGAAGTCCCTTACCCTAGCTCACGGGGTGGTAGCATGAGGGGCTTGGGCCCTTTGTTGGACTTGGTCAGCCACTACTTGGGCAAGCATAGTAAGAGCATCCCGGAGCTCACCATTGGTAGGTTGCTCCTTGGGAGTTTGGGCCCGTCTTCCTCTAGTATTCGGCATAATCTAGCATGGCAAATAACAATGTTAGGGGGGAATACTTATCACAACTCTATAGCATGACTTAGGACAAGAAGAAGGGAAATATTTCCTAAAATGCCTCAAAGCCTCCTATTCATAGTCGTGGCGTGCTTCACAACCATGAAAAAAACTCTAATAGGCGTGGTATGTTAGACTCTGAGGAACTATCAACCTAGTGCTCCGATACCAAGTTTGACACCAACCAAGCCTAAGGCCTAGATGTGACACAGCGAATGGGGAACCCGAAGGGACCCCAAACAGGCCTCTTAGCATATCATCACACATCCTTGGTTGCTAAAGCATACAAAGACATATACAAATAATAGTAAGGGCAATAGGACTAGGGGAAAAACTTGCATAAACATCAAAGTCAAAAGTCAAGAGTGAAGCTCATACATAGTACACACCTTGTCCAACATACACCTCTAAAACATAGAAAGAGTAGGGGTCAAGACGAAGTAACCGGCCTCACCCTCATAGTCAAATATAACACAAAATAGTGTCATAGATAATACAAAAAAAATAAACCAAAGTCCCTGAAATGGAGGACTCACCAATAAGCTTGGAATAGCACCGTCTAGCCACATAGAGGAGGAAGAGGATGATCAACTCGGGCACCAGTTCCTACATGGTGATATCATGTAGCTAAGATTATGTGTTAGTATGTTTGAATGTACTAAGTATGTGGGATGCAATGCAGCAAGAGATAGGCATCATAATCCAAAATGTGAAACGATAGATAATAAGTATATTATAGTAAGATGGCATGTATGATAAATGCATAAGTAAATCATGTTTAAGTATATCATACTCATATAGAATATCATATGTAAAGAATGAGACCAAGCAATCTATCCAAGGTATAAACCCCTTGGTGGTTGATAGTGGTTGCACCCCGCCATCCATGGTGACGAAGTATTAACTCCTCTCATAGTTTATAGTGGTCGCACCCTACCATCCATGGTGACGAGGTATAAACCCCTCGCATGGTTAATGATGGTCACACTCCAAACATCCATGGTAACGAAAAACCCTCGCATGGTTACTCGGGCTCTTTTCCCCCCAGATCGGGCATGGTCTTTGCAACTCTTTATATAGGATTCGCCATAAGCTCTAATGCAATATCTCATGTATTAATAAGCATATACATAAGCTCATTTCATCATCGTAACATCATTCATATCATATCTCATGCTTTGGACCTTCAATTCCTCAAGAAACCATAACCGGACATTTTATTAAACACCTTGGGGGCATTTAATTGGGTAAAAGAGCATGCAATTTAGAGATGAAATCATGCAGGAAAATCGGTGGTAAAGCCTTTAATAAACACGTTGCAACACCCCTAAGACATTCATATCAAAATCCCTCATCAAAAAAAGTATAACATTAGATCCAAGATTTGAAGCTCAAAACATGCTAAAACCACCATACTTTCATAAACTAAAATCATTGTGCAGTAAATTTCGCAATATTCAAGACCCGCATATAAAATCACTTTAAATCATGCAATATTAAGTAAAATAGGATTTAGGCACCATGGGTGGAAGGAACCAATGGCTCAACACCACATACCTTAGCTTTTGTGAAGTTCTTGAAGAAGACTTTAATGGAGATTTGAAGCTTGGGTGAGATCCTTGAAGAAATCGTTAAGATTGGCCTTGAGTTTGGGACTTGAATTTAGGGTTAGATATAAGTTTAAGTGTTTGGCGAAATATAGGGGAATGTTTTTGGGTGATATAAGGGTGAAATAAGACTCGGTATAGGTGAAAGTACGTTTAGGATAACTTAGATCTAACACTTAGAAAAATCTGGGTGAACTAGGAAAAGACAGTGCAGAAATAACACCTCTCTGCATCGCGGAGAAGTGGCAGATGCTCTCTGGAAATCACACCAAGCAAAATTTTATAATTGGATTCATTTGCTTTAAAATCAAGGTTAGACCCTTGACATCCTAATTTGGACCCCATGAACAAGAATATGAAGTCAGATTTTCGAGAATCCAAATGGAGTTTTAGATATATGTAAAACAAGATTCCGGGCACTTCAGGCACATTTTCAGTCACTTTTTGGGGTCATTTCAGTACCCTTGAGAAAATCGAGTAGAAATGTGAAGCTAGATATCCAACTGATTAGTGGGTTACGCTGACTGATGAGGGGGAATCGAAAAACTTCAATGAGGCAATGGATGATGAAAACAAAGAGAAAATAGATAGAAGTCATGCAAGATGAAATGAAATCCTTACTTGAGAATAAAATATGTGATCTCGTGAAGTTGTCTAATGGTAAAAGAGCATTAAAGAATAAATGAGTATTCACAATTAAACATGAAGAAAACAGAGTCCATCCAAGCTTTAAAGAGAGATTGTTCGTCAAAGGTTTTAGTCAAAAGAAACGCATTGAATTTGACAAGATATTTTCACCTGCTATGAAAATGACATCCATTTGTACTGTGCTTGGACTTGCTGCAAGTCTTAATCAATTAATTGAGCAAATGGATGTTAATACTGTCTTCCTACCTGGAGATCTAGAAGAAAAAATTTACATGGAACAACCAGAGAGATTCAAAGTGAAGGGAAAAGAGGATTGTGTCTGTAGATTGAAGAAAGGTTTATATGCTTTGAAATAGGTACCAAGACAATCGTATAAGAATTTTGATTCTGTTATACGAGATCAAGGATGAAACGGCCCCAAAAAGTGCCCGAATATGTGCCTCGAAAATGCCTATAGTTGTAATTTCCCTATATCTCAGAATTCATGTGTGATATCAAAAATCAAACTTCATATTCGTGATCAGGGCGCAAAATTGAGTGGGAGTGGGTCTAACCCCAACTTTAGAGCAACTGTATCAAAATTTAAAAATCCAAAAATGCAATTTCTATAGAGCTTTCCGTGCCCCTGGCGCGACATAGCCAGGGCACGGAGATGTGTAATTTTTTGCCAGTTTTTTTTGTTGTCGGTCCAAGGCCTCTGGGTCTTAGGCCTCTGGGTCTTAGGCCTAAGTCTTTCCATGCGTAAAAATACCTATATTTAGCCATATTTCACCTTCATATCATACAAGACATTTCCCAAAACCTTCTCAAACATTAGAAAAATATTTCACACAAAATCAAGTGTCCCAAACTCCTTTACGGATTCAAGAAATTCAATCAAGATTCAAGTTCTCATCTTAGAATTCATCAAGGAATTCTCCAAAGTTGAGGTATGTGGATTTCAACCATTGGGTCTTTTCACCTAAGGTGCCCAAGATTCCTTTTTACATAAATTACATGTTTCTAAGTTGATTTACTTATGGGTCTTCTTATTACGAATTTGTCTATAAACTATCTTGGGGTTTTGAAAAGTGTGATTGTTTAAGGATGTTTTGAGCTATGAATCTAAGATCTATGATGAGTTTTGATGGGGAGTTTCAATGTATTGTGCAAGGTGGTATTACCAAGTGTTGGTGGGTTGATTTACTTCAAGTTTTCTTGCATGATTTCACTCTTTAATTGCTTGGTTTTACACTAGTAATACACACTCACCAAGTGTTTGATAAAATGTCTGATTTAGGGTTCTTAACCTATTCATGACCCATTGCGTGCCCTATGACTTGAATAAATTTACGATGATGAAAGGAAGGTATATATGTGTTGAATTCATGAAAAATATCTATAGTGTTGCAAGTTGACCACACCTAGTTGAGGGGGTACTATACCTCAATCACCATTGATGGTAGGGTGTGAAAACCATCAACCATATTGAGGGGTTGATACCTCAATCACCATGGATGGTAGGACGTGACAACCATCAATCAATTGAGAGGTTGATACCTTAATCACCATGGATGGTAGGGTGTGACAACCATCAACCAAGTGAGGGGTTGATACCTCAATCACCATGGATGGTAGGGTGCAACAACCATCAACTGATTTTATCTTTTACTACATATGTAATATGTTCTATAATAGCATGTTTTACTTCAAGCATCACTCATGCATGTCATATTGTTATATGCTCATTTATTGCCTAATTATGCATTTCGATTATGTTGCATATCTCTTGTTACATTGCATCCTACACACTTAGTACATTTAAACGTACTAATGCATACTCTATGCCTACATGATGTTACCATGTAGGAATCGGAGCTCCTCACGATCATCCTCATCCTCCTCCACATCGCTAGTACTATCTCTACAAAGTGTGGTGACTCCAAGGATGATATCTTTTGTTCTTATGTTATGCAAAGACTCCATTTCTTTATTTTATCCTTTTGACTATGAGGGTGAGCCGGAAAGTTGTCTTGGCCCCCGTTCAATTCTAAGTTTATAGGTGTTGTTGGATAAGTTATGTAATGATGCTATGAGTTTTAACTTTCTTGACTCTTGTATGTTTTAATGCTATGAAAGACTCCTTTAGTCCCTTTGCCTGTATCTCTATTCTTTTATTGTTATTTAATTGCTCACGCGACCAAGGATATGTAATTATATGTTAAGAGGCTTGATTGGGGTCCGTTCGGGTTCCCCATTCACCATGTCACGTCTAGGCCCTAGGCTTGAGTCATGACAAACTTGGTATCAGAGCACTAGGTTGTTAATGGTCCTCGGCGTCCAACACACCGAGTCGATTAGAGTCTTGTTCATGGTTGTGAAGTGCACCACAACTATGAGCAAGGGGCTATTAGGCATTTTAGAAAATGTTTCCCTTATTCTTACTCTATGTCATGTTATAGAAGTTAAAGTAAGATTTTCCTCTAACGATTGTTCTTTTCTAAGCTAGATAATGCCTATCCCAAGAGAAAGAAGAGCCCGCACTCTCGAAGAACAACCGGCTCATGAAGAGTTAAGGGATGTTATTATATGCTAGCTCAAGCCATGACCAATGAAATTAATGAAGGGGCCCAAGCCCCGCATTCTCCTACTCCAGCATCTAGAATAAGGGACTTCATGAGGATGAACTCAGCGGAGTTCAATAGATCTAAAGTGGATGAAGACCCCAAGAATTAATTGATAAGGTGTACAAAGTGTTGTCTATTATGGGTGTTAGATCAGAAGAGAAGGCAGAGTTGGCGGCTTATCAACTCAATGAGGTGGCCCGAATATGGTATACAAAAAGGAAAGAGGAGAAGGGGAACAATCATGTGATTCTTTGGGAGGAGTTTAAGGCGAGTTTCCTCAACCGGTTCTTCCCTCTTGATCTTAAGGAGGCCAAAATGATGGAGTTCATGAATTTGAAGCAAGAATGTATGAGTGTGAGGGAGTATGCCCTCAAGTTCAACCAACTCTCTAAATATGCTCCACATTTGGTTGCCGACCCAAGGTCTAGAATGAATAAGTTTGTGATGGGTGTATCCAATTTGGTGAATGAAGAGTGTTGTGCCGCTATGTTGATTGGTGATATGGGCTTGTCCCACCTTATGACTTATGCCGAGCAATTAGTAGGGGAAAAGTTAAGAAAAAAGAGAAGTGGTGAGGCGAAGAGAGCCCATTTTGATAGTAAGTTCCAAGGTCCAAAGGGTGGTTGGTTTCATCCAGGCCAAGGGTCTTCTCATGCTGCTAATAGAAGGTTTGCTAATGACTACCCAAGGATCCAAGGTGATGGTGGTGTGATTCCAATGCTATTTGTCCAAAATATGGTAGATGCCATGGTGGCTCATATTTGAGGGACATTAATGTTTGCTATAGTTTTGGAGAAGTAGGTCACAAGAAGGTTGATTGTCCTCATAATCAAAGCAAAGGTAAAGATGTTCATCCAGAAGGTGGGGATGCAAATGCGGTTCCTTTGGGGAGAGGAGGCCAATAAGTTGGTGCCCCAAGGAACAATCGGTTCTATGCTCTTCAAGGGAGCAAGGGGTAGATGAGGTGTCCGATGTCATCACCGGTATGTTAAAAGTCTTTAATTTTAATGTGTATGCATTGATAGACCCAGGTGCCACTCTTTCTTTTGTTGCTCCTTTTGTTGCCAAAAGTTTTATGTTGAACTCGAATTGTTGTGTGTGTCCTATGAGGTGTCTACTTCTGTTGGTGCATCTATTGTTGCTAGAAAGGTATATAGAAATTGTCCCATTTGCATCTTGCATAAAATATTGCCTTGTGATCTTGTTGAGTTGGAAATAGTGGATTTTGATGTCATTCTTGGGATGGATTGGTTGCGTACTTATTATGCCTCTATTGATTGTAGAACCCGTAGGGTCAAATTCCAATTCCCAAGTGAACCCGTCCTTGAGTGGGAGAGTTATGATGTGGTGGTAAGGGTAGGTTTATCTCTTGCATTAGAGCCCAAAAGTTGATGTCTAAAGGGTGTCTCTATCATCTTGTGACGGTTAGGGATGTTGAGTCCAAAACCCTTCCTATAGAGTCGGTTCGATGGTAAATAAGTTTCTTGATGTCCTTCCTAATGATCTTCCCGGTGTTCCTCCCAAAAGGGAAATAGACTTTGGTATAGACCTCCTTCCCGATACTCAACCCATTTCTATTCCCCCTTACCGTATGGCCTAGCCAATCACCTTGGGGTGTACCGGTGTTGTTTGTAAAAACGAAGGATGGTTCCCTTAGGATGTGTATTGACCACCGGCAACTTAATAGGGTCACCATAAAAAATCCGTATCCTCTACCAAGGATTGATGATTTATTCGACCAACTTCAAGGGGCTAGTCACTTCTCCAAGATTGATCTTCGGTTCGGGTATCATCAAGAGAAAGTGAGGGAGTGTGACATTCCCAAGACGGCCTTCCAGACTAGGTATGGGCACTATGAATTTGTGGTTATGTCTTTTGGGTTGACCAATGCACCAGCTCTCTTCATGGATCTTATGGATAGGGTCTTTAAACCCTACCTTGATTTGTTTGTAATGGTTTTCATTGATGATATTTTGATCTATTCTCATAGTGAGGAGGAGCATGTGAGTCATTTGAGTGTGGTGCTACAAAAATTGAGGGAAGAGAAGTTGTATGCCTAGTATGAAAAATGTGAATTTTGGTTGAAAAAGGTTGCCTTTAAAGGTCATGTAGTGTCGGGGAATGGTATTAAGGTGGATCCTAAAAAGATGGAAGTGATTAGAAATTGGCCTAGACCTTTGACTCCACCAGACATTAGAAGCTTCTTGGGCTTAGCGGGTTACTATCGGAGGTTTGTGAATGGATTTTCTTCCATTGCTTCTCCCATGAGTAAGTTGACTCAAAAAAAGGCTAAGTTTGTGTGGACCAATGAGTGTGAAAAGAGTTTCCAAACCTTGAAAGATAAGCTTGTCTCCGCTCCTATCTTGTCTCTACCAGAAGGGTTGGAAGGGTTTGTTGTGTATTGTGATGCCTCCCGAATTGGTTTAGGTTGTGTTTTGATGCAAATTGGTAAGATGATAGCTTATGCCTCTATGCAACTTAAGGTGCATGAAAAGAATCATCCTACTCATGATCTTGAATTGGCCGCCATGGTTTTTGCTTTGAAAATTTGGCGTCATTATTTGTATGGGGTGCATGTTGATGTGTTTACCGATCATAAGAGTCTCCAATATGTGTTCACTCAAAAAGATCTCAACTTGGGACAATGAAGGTGGTTAAAGCTTATTAAGGATTAGGATATGAGTATGCATTATCATACCAATAAGGCTAATGTTGTGGTCGATGCTTTGAGTAGAGTGTCTATGGGTGGTCTAGCACATGTTGATGATGGGGGTAAAGAGGTGGCTAGAGAGGTTCATCAGTTAGCTAGGTTGGGAGTTTGGTTGGAGAAGGTTGATATGGTCGTATTGTGGTTGTTGATGGTTCAAAATCATCCTTGGCTGATGAGGTAAAAGAAAAGCAATATCTTGATCCCTCCTTTTATATTTGAAGCCTTGGTGAGAGATGGCATGGTGGAGGTTTTCTACCAAAGGGAGATGGGGCCTTTAGGTACTAAGGTAGGTTGTGTGTGCCTTGTGTGGATGACTTGAGAGAGAAGATTCTTGATGAGGCTCATAATTCTTCCTATTCTATTCACCCAGGTTCTACAAAGATGTATAGAGATTTAAGGGAAGTGTTTTCATGGGGTGGTATGAAGAGGGATATTGCTAAGTTTGTGTCTGATTACCATAATTGCCAACAAGTCAAAGCTGAACATTAAAGGCTGGGTGGCCTAACCCAAGATATAGAGATTCCTACTTGGAAATGGGAGGAAATTAACATGGATTTTGTGGTTGAGTTGCCTAAGACTAGAAGGGTTTTGATTCCATTTGGGTTGTGGCTGATAGAATGACAAAGTCGGCTTATTTCCTACCAATTAAGACTATTTATGGTGCCAAAGATTATGCTAAGTTGTACATTCATGAATTGGTTAGATTGCATGGGATGCCCTTGTCTATCATATCGGATCATAGTGCTCAATTCACTTCTCACTTTTGGAGGTCCTTCCAAAGGGTTCTTGGTACCAAGGTAAAGCTTAGTATGGCCTTTCACCCTCAAACGGATGGCTAAGCCGAAAGAACTATCCAAACTCTTGAGGATATGCTTAGAGCTTGTGTTTTAGAGTTTAAGGGTACTTCGGATGATCATCTTCCACTTATTGAGTTTTCTTACAATAATAGCTATCATTCTAGCATTGGTATGGCTCCTTTTGAGGCTCTCTATGGTAGATGTTATAGGTCCCCAGTTGGATGGTTTGAGGTAGGGGAAATGGCTTGTTGGGTACAGATCCAGTTATGGAGACTATGGAGAACATAAGGTTGATTAGAGAAAGGTTTAAACCAGCCCAAAGTTGTCATAAGTCTTATGCCGATGTGAGAAAAAGGAATCTTGAATTTAAAGTTAGTGATTAGGTCTATTTGAAGGTTTCACCCATGAAGGGTGTGGTTCGTTTTGGTAAGAAGGGTAAATTAAATCCAGGATTTGTGGGTCCTTATAGGTGTTGAGGAGGCTTGGTAAGGTGGCCTTTGTGTTGGAGTTGCCCAATGACATGAATATGGTTCATCCGATCTTCCATGTATGTGGAGGAAGTGTATGGGTGACCCAAATGTACTGTGCCATTGGATGTTATGGGTGTTGTTGAAGACAACATGACTTATAAAGTGGACCCAGTAGAGATTTTGGATAGATAAGTGAAGAGGTTGAGGAACAAGAATGTTGCATCTATCATGGTTCTTTGGAGAAACCAACAAGTTGAGAGTGCCACATGGGAAGCCAAGGTGGACATGCAAAAGCGATACCCTTATCTCTTCCATTCTACTCAAGCCTAAGGTACTAATTCTAAGTCCCCTATGTGATTTCAAGTCTTATGTTTCAGCCC
>JAPFFP010017787.1:0-16640 GCA_026153255.1 Solanum medicagineum
TTAGAGTAGCGCTCTTTATCAGTATCCGAGTATGAGGCTCATTTCCCTGAGTTGTTTTGCTATGTTATGTCGAGCATTCCTACTGAATTTGAGCAGATCCATAAGTTGCTGAAGGGATTCATTAGCTATCTTGAGGAGGCTATATCCTCTCTTGTGTTATCAGGTGGTTTATTTTAGAGCATTATTGATCATGCTAAGATGATTGAGTGTATCAGACATGTTAGATGGGGTGGAACTAAAAGGTATTGTCCTCAGGGTCAATTTGGTGTCCATCCACCCAAAGATCCAAAGTATTTGGGTCTAGGCACCTAGGGTTATCAAGGAAGGCAGCATAAACAACCATTTAGTGTACAGAGGGTACAAGTCGATCCAAGTCTGGGAAGGTTTATCACGGTGGTTCTTCAAGCTCTAAAGGACAAGTTGACACTTCTGATTATCCTCCATGGGTTTTAAGTCCTTGAGATTGTTATGTTTGTGATGAGTATAGACTTAAGTCAAAGATTTACCATACGTGCTCCTGTTACTACCCAGCTTGAGGTCACAGATGTTCATTCTACACCAGCTCTAGTATTTTGATGTGCTTCACGGAGTGCTAAGGGTATCACAAGGGGTGCCAAGGGTGGATCTTAAGGTGGTGTTCATGGTGGTTGTCAATCCAGAAGTGATTTTAAAAAATGCTATGCTATACTGGGTAGAACTAAGGTAGAGGCCCCCAATGTAGTGATTACAGGTATAGTCCCAATTTGCCATTATTCTACTTTAGTATTATTTGATCTCTCATTTGCCCATTCCTGTGCTTTGACTTATTTTGCCATAGATATTAATATTGTATGTGAACCCTTTGTTGTGCCTGTTAGTGTCTCTACCCTAGTGGATGAGTCTTTAGTGGTGAATCAGGTAAATTGAGGTTGTAGAGTG
The DNA here is from genome assembly GCA_026153255.1 of Solanum medicagineum. Classification (NCBI taxonomy): domain Eukaryota; kingdom Viridiplantae; phylum Streptophyta; class Magnoliopsida; order Solanales; family Solanaceae; genus Solanum; species Solanum medicagineum. The sequence goes on from JAPFFP010017787.1 coordinate 919, forward strand.
GCATTCTCAGGTAGGGAGATCCATGCAGATTTGATTTATTAGATATACTTTATTTTGATGTGATATTGAGTATAGATTGATATCTCTCTATCATGCAATTCTTGATTGTTATGCCAAGATCGTGACCTTAGCTTATCCTAGTTTGCCTCAATTAGTATGAACAAGCACCCTGAGCTCATATTTGAGGGGAGTAATATTTTATGTTTATGAACTTTATATAATATATGAGGTTTTATTATATTTTGGCTTATGTGTGTTATCTTACTAAGGATTCATGTCCTTTAGAGAGAGGGTGGTGAGAGAGTTCATGGATGGGTTTCTTACAAGCTCACTAGATTAAGTTGGAGTTGGTCACCAAGTGTATCTCTATTTCTCCTTATCGGATAAATCCCACTGAGTTAAAAGAACTGAAGAAACAAATAGAGAATTTATTTAATATAGCTTTTACTCTGTCTAGAATTTCATAGTGGGTTGCACCAGTGTTGTTTGTGAAAAAGAAGGATGGTACAATTAGAATGTATATTGATTATCACCAATTGAACATAGTTACGATTAAGAATGTATCCCTTCCCTCGCATTGAGGACCTATTTTGACCCCCTTCAAGGTGCTTCGATGTTCTCTAAGATTGATTTGAGGTTGGGTTACCACCAGTTGAGAGTTTAGGAGCCTGATATTTCAAACACCGCCTTCAGAACTCGTTATGTACACTATAAGTTTGTGGTCATGTCTATTGGTCAGACTAATGTCGTAGCTTCTTTTATAGAGTTGATGAACAATGTATCTCATCCTTCCTTGGACTTTCTTGTGATTCTGTGCAATGCTGATATTTTTGGTCTATTCTAAGAATGAGATCAGCTATGTTCTTCACTTGAAAGTCATACTTCACAGATTGAGAAAGATGAAGTTATATGTCAAGTTCTCTAAGTGTGAGTTTTGGCTTGTCTCTGGCATTCATGGGTCATGTGGTAACCAAGGATGGTATTATGATTGATTCGGCCAAGGTTGTAGTGATTAGTGATTAGGTGAGACTTGGAGTATTATTGAGCTAATAGATTGTTATCATCAGTTTGTTTAGTGTTTCTCCTCTGTCGCAACTCCTTTTATTAAGCTTACTCAAAAGGCCATGGAATTCGAATAGACCGATAAGTGTGAGATGAGCTTCAAAAAGCTGAAGGAGTTATTGACTTTAGCACCTATTTTACATTACCTAAGGAGGGTCTGGCATTTGTTATTCTTTGTGATGCTTTAGGTATGGGTTTGGGTGGTGAATTAATGTAGAATAGAAGAATCATAGACAATGTTTCTCGACTACTAAAGGTATATGAGAAGAACTAACCCACCCATAATTTGGAGTTAGAGGTGGTGGTGTTTGTTTTGAAGTTGTGGCAGCACTATCTCTATGGGGTACATTGTGAGATCTTTATTGACCATCATAATCCCAAATACATCTTATCTCACCAACTTGAATAAGAGGAAGTGTAGATGATTGGAATTGTTGAAGAAATATGACATCATCAATCTTCACCATTCAGGTAAGGCTAATGTGGTGGCAATGTTTTGAGTCGAAAAAAATTTAGCATGGGTTGCTTGACATTTCTAAAGGCGAAGGAAAGGCCTCTGGCATGGGAGGTTCAATCATTGGCTAGACAATTGGTTCAATTTTATATTTCCCAACCTCACAGTGTTTTAGCCTTTGTTAGACCATGTGTACTTTGATGGATCAGATTCTATCCACTAACTTGATAATAACAAGTTGAGGAAATTCAGGGCAAAGTGTTGAAGGGTTAAGCCAAGTCGGCTTCTCTTGACTCCAAGGGGGACTTGGTGTGGTATAAAGAATAGGCTCAAAAAAGACTTAAGTGTCATAGAGGGTAAGATTTTGATCAGTTAGAAAAGGCAAGTTATCTCTTGGTGATGGAGTTGGCAATGCAAGGGGGTTCTACTGAGAGATTAGAGAAGGATGAGTGAGTTGAAGTGATGCAGTTGGTAGCAAACGTGTGGCTTCCGTATCAAAGTTTTATTTTCAATTAGCATGTTCTTTTTGGTTATTTTACAAATATTATGATATAGATTCGGGTTTTCGATCATGCCTACTATACATGTTATTTGTACAGACACTATTCTTGCTATATATTTGGCATAGTTAGTTGCAAAGTCAAGGATGTTTCATAGGCGAAGAGGACAATGATCTCTATCAGCTATTACTTTCCTTTTTTCTTATGGTGAGAGTTGTGTCTTATTTTTTTGTATATTGTATCCTCTTGGAAGCTCTTGTATTTGTTTACACCAGTTCCCTAGGAGGAATTTATTAGTACATTTCAGAAAAGGATTTTTGTTGTATTCCACAAGTTTTATGTTGAAAGGCTAACTTTAAGATATTTTCTTTCATTATCAAAGAGAATCATGGAATTTTATTTATTCTGCCCGACTTGTTTTAAAATGGATGGTAAAAGGCCTCCTATATTAGTGTTACAGTAAGTGCACGTACAGTCCTGTGGGTTGAGTCATGACAACACCGATCTTCACTTCCAACTCCATCTCATGTGTTATAACTGAATTTGCACTCGAGGTACTTTTTCTTAGTCTCGATTGACTTGAAAACTCTAGATTCTAGGGCCTCTCTTCAAACTTCCAACCTATCATAACTCTGTTATGCATCTTGTCAATCATTACTATGTCACTTACGAATAATACACACTAGGCACCTTATTGGATATGTTGTGTCAACTTGTCATCACTAAAGTAAAAGGTGGGCTAAGGGCTAATCTCTGGTGCAATATGATCATGATCAAGAAGTGTACTGAGTTACCTCCCACAGTTCTATTTTGAATTTTGGCTCCATCTTACATGTTCTTAATGAACTTAATGTAAGACACAAGTACATACTAGATTCTAAGTCCTCTAAAGGACCTCCATAGAGACTTTATCATATGTCATTTATAGGTCAACCAGTACCATGTGTAAGTCCCTCTTTTTGTACATATATTTCTCTAACAATCTCCTTACAAGATGGATGACTTCTGTAGTCAAACACCCCGGAATAAATCTGAATTGATTCTCAAAGGTAAATATAACCATGTTCATCCATATGACTATCATCCTATCCTAGAGTTTCATAGTATTGTTTAGTAGCTTTATACCTTTATAGTTAGTACAATATACATATCACATTGTTTTGTATAATGTCACTGTAGTACTCCACCTCCATTTCTATGGAACTTTAGTCATCTTAAATATGACATTATAGAAACTCAATCATCCACCCCATACCTGCCTCTCCTATGTTCTTCAAGAAGCCTATCGAGATCTTATCTAGCTGAGTCACTTTTCCCTTCCCTATCTTAAAAATAACCCTCTTAATCTCGCAACATTTATGGAGTTATAGTACCTAAAATTTCTATGCCTTTTGGACTGTTCTAACTTCTCTTGCGTTCTTCCACTCCATCTTATACTTCTCATTATTCCTCATCTTATCGTACTTATCTAAGCTTTCCACTAACACCATATAAGCAACCATGTTGTGGCTTAAGTATTTTCTTGAACCTATCCACTCCACTATCAATCCTCTTTGTGCCTATTTAGGTTACCCTCCTGAGGCCCCTAACACCTTTCTAGCTGTTTCTTTGATGCAGCCATCTATTCTAGTTGCATCCTTACTACTCCCTAAAGCCCTCATAGCCACCAACTTCCCCCAGTTTCCTGACCTTTGGCCTCAATTAGTCCTCCCAATCTAATCGTTGATTGGTCACATCCAATCTTCTTTTTTTCATTAATTTCATGGCATCTACATTCATAACCATAAGCTTATATTAGATTGTAAGGTTCTTAAGGGGGATGACTTTACACTTGCATGCACCTTTTATCACCCTTCTAAAGAAGAAAGTAATTTATCAAAGTCTTGGACACCGTAATGCAATAGGTCACCAAATGTTCTCCCTCTTTGGGAATGTTCTGACCAACTTGAATGAATTCATTGTATAAAAGAGAACTCCCCCTTCATATCTATATCTAAGTTGAAATCGTCATCTACAATATCATAAGCTCTTGACGAAGCACAAATCGAACAATCAATTCAATCCAATTTGATTCAAATACCTAATGGAAACATCAAATAATAGAGCAAGAATACTGAAATATTGAATCAAGAGTAATAAACATCTAAATAAAATAACAAAAAAGAGAACGATAGAACCTTGGGATCATGGAAGACTGTCCAGATGATGAGGATTGCTAAATGATGTTGAAACCATTGGAAGCTCGTCTAGAGGATTGATTGATCTCAAAACTCTTTGTTGCTTCACAGATGTAAAACACAAGCATACACGCAAAGCGAGAGAGGACGGAAGAGAGAAAAATACAGAAGTAAAAGGGTTATCTATGATGCTCGAGTCTGACCAAAAAGTTGAAAAAGAGAAGGGTAAAGAGAAAGGCAGGGGGGCCGACCTCATTAAGTGAAATTCACTTTATTGCGTTATTTTTCTGATTTCATTGTTCTCATATCTCTTGTTTATATTAATTTATTCATTATTCAGTTATTAATAAAGAATGATCATTCAAATTACAATACATGTCATAGGTGGACGAATGTAGACCATAGCAATTCCTTAATTTTTTTTAGGGTTATGAAAAAAAGTAATCATTGAAGAGATTAATTATACGGTTAGCTAATCTGATAAAAATATTTATTTAATAGTGATAATTAAAAGAATGTATATTGATGTTTTCAGCAGAGAGATGTAGAGCCCTTTTAGTGGAGGATAATATTGTCATTCATTTAAGTAAATATCAACTTTTGACTCTAAGGGTTTTTTTAGTATTTTTCTCATAACATTTTTAATAAAACTCTTACAATATTTTTATCGCTTTATCGTTTCTATTTCATTGACATGTGTCTTCATCATAAACGTTATCATATTAGTTCAATAAAATTGATTGTTCAATATCATTTTTGACATGATCTTCTAAGTGAATAAGTATCAAAATAAAATATATAATTAATTTTTTTTTTAATGCAATGAGGGTCTCAAACAATTCGATAAAAAATAAAAGAACCTTAATGGGCACAAGCTTTTCCACCTTTAATGTCTCTGGCAAAGTATTTTGTCACGCTCCGAGAGAATACTCTAGATGTGACAGACACTTAGAAATCATTGTTGATCCCCAAGTCAACCACTTGGCTCATGGCACTTATTCAATCAGCGAAAAACTCAACGACACAAAAGAAAGTACTCAAGTGAGCAAGCAAATCATCATATAAAATAGTTTTCAAATATACTTATCATAAAAATAACTCAATATTTCAATTTACATAAATATCAATAGTTTACAAAATTGACTACAAAAGGAATATAGACTCTATTTTAACTCTATCAGACTCGGTCTATGAAGCATCTATCAACTCATAAGAAGGTGTTAAGATACCTCCAAGGCTACCGCAATAGACTACTAAGAGGAGACAAATTAAAATAATAGATTCCTCTGGAAGTAAGGAGATCTCACCACTGTCTAGAACTTAATAGATCTTCAAAGAATGTTTGCTAAGGATTTTTGAAACCTGTATCTGCATTATTTAATGATGCAGTGCTGAGTGACTTTAGTACATGAAATGTATGGTATGTAATATGGCTGAATAGATAAAATTCAAGAGAAAACTCAATGACAAAAGCAAAGCACAACTCAACTCAATACATTATGCAAGGTTAAAAAAATTAATATAAACAATACTTTTCGAATCAACTCAATCATACGCAATTCTGTCAAATCAAATCCAATTTTCATCATTTGGAAGTTTCTTTAACCGACAATCATCATCATATGAGCGAGTGGTGATACAACCCTTTATACTGTCATTGTCGCAGCTATCCAATACCTTGCCAGAGTAAAGGACGATTTATTTCATTGGATCTACAAATAAAGTCCTTTTTTGGGACAAGAGTCGCCCGAATTAACGACACAACTATCCTAGGTTGCCTAAATAGTTTATGCGGTCTGCGTTCTTTTAACTCTTACCCAAATTGGTGCTAACACTTCTCTCAAATCATGTACTCATATTTATCAACATTACAAATTATCTCATCAAGTCTCAATGGACATTTTCATCTCCATTCATCCATACTTTCAATTACAAATCATATGCTCTTTTATAAAGATAAATATGCTTCAAAAGTCATACATATCTCATCAAAACTCTTTTCTCAAAACAAGATTTAACTCAATGCTCAAACTTCTTTAAAATCAATGTTCATGCTCTTTGAAAACTATATATATATATATATATATATATATATATATATATATATAATACTAGTTCAAATCACTCTTTTCATCAATGCATAAAAATCATCATCTTTACTAAAAAACATATGTATCCTTGATTTAGAACAATACTTTATTTAACTCTTGAAAATCATGAATCTCAATATCATATAATGCATGGGAAAGCCATGATAATTAACTCAACTAGAGTTCATGGGAAAGTAACCACGAATAATAAAAAAAAAATTATAATAACTCCAATACATAATCATATAAAACTCAATAGAAGAAGAACTGACTCTACTGGAATTTGAAAACTAGATTTTACTCAATTCAATACTCATTAAAAATGTTAACTTAGACATGGAGCGCGTGGACGAACTCGATCCAACGATTTGATAGCATTACATACCTAGAAGAACAAAAGTTCTTGAAGAAACCTTTGGCTTGGAACCTTATAGCTTCGAACTTGAGAAATCCTTCTATGAAGTTCTTGGATATGGAGTTTGAAGAAGAATCTTGATTTCAAAACCTAGGGTTCTTGAAGAGAATCTTGAACTTGAAGCTTTTAGATATTATGAATTTGGAAGTTTTTATTTCTTGAAGTTCTTGACCTTTGGGAGAAGAAAAATTGGAGATCTTTGGAGTTTTTCTATACATATAATAAGGTGATTAGATTATAAGATGAGCTTTGGAAAGTTATTTAAGGATAAAAGATCAAAAATATCCTTCTGGAAGAGTCCTATAATCATTAAAACTGAAAAAAATGATCTTTTGATGAGTTTCAATGGTCAGTACGGAAATCTAGGGGTCCCATTGCAGAACCGCTGAATGGTGACCCCTGGTAATCCTTTTTTGCAGTTTTAAAGCTTTCTCGAAACATTTCGAGAGATTGCAAAATTTTACAGTCGTGATACGTTTCAGTAAAACGACTATAACTTTTTATGCCGAACTCAAATTAAGGCAAACTTGGATGTGTTAGAAAGCTAATTTAAAGATTTTCGATTTAATCTGTTATACATCACCTAAATCATTGTATGTTGAGAGATATGGTCATTTGAAGTTGACCTATGAACTCATATTGAAACATAGCTGATGGAAATATTTTGAATTTGGCTTGATCTTGGGTGTCCCTTATGACCTCAAACTACACCCAACACACTTCAAATACTTAGGAAAGAACCGTAACATACATTTACAGTTTTGGAATTATTGAATCACCTAGTTTCATGGAATCACAAATTGAAACTCAATCGATAAGGAAGGTTTCAGCTCAACTTTGTATCAAAGGGTTTTTGTGACCTTAATTCACCTCAAATCTATTATCCCCTGTAGAATCACTTGGTATGATCTTATATACATAAGAAGAATGGTCTGGATCTTAGCTTAGGAAACTCCAAGGTGTTACAATATGTCACGCCCCGGGAGGGTATCCTAGACGTGGTCGGCACTCAGAAACTATTGTCGGTCCCTAAGTGAACCACTTGGCTCAATTCACCCATTCAATCAGCATAAGACTCAATGAAACAAAATATGTACTTAGTGAGAATATAAATATCATATAAAATAGTTTGAAGAATACATGTCTACAAAATAAATACATCAACTCTAATCATTATCTATGAAACCTCTATCTCTAGCTAACCATCTAGGTGCCAATGATAGGTTCATGGCTACCTCAAATCAAAATAAAATACTAACTCAAAAACTCTAAAATGATATCCTCCGAATGTAGGGGAGGACTCAACAACTGTTGGAATGGATTGATCTTCAACGAAGTACCTGTTAGGTGATCCATTCACTTAATAGTCTTGATAAGTTATGTGTACTCACTCAATTTCATTATGGCAACACAAATAGTCTTGATAGGTTATGTGCACTCACTCAACAGACTGCATTCTCTCTCTCTTTTAATAGAATACAACGAATTAATTTGCTCTAATGTGTGTATTGATAAATCTTGATAGATACAGTTATATATTGTTGTATACCTTCATTTAATTTCGTTATATCAATACATACAGTAACGATAGGTTTTATGCGCTCACTCATCAAACTATATTTTCTCTCCCATACAATAAAGATACACACAAAGAAGAAGAACACCAATTATACATACATACAACATGCCTCATTATGACCGTATAAATTGTATCTCATAAAGTAAGAGAATCAGAGATAAATACATTTATAGGAACTTCTTTCTGCTTCTGTACCAAAAAGAATGATATATATCTCCAATTATAGCCCCTTTGGATGCAAAATCATTTGAAAAGACAAAGGGGATATGAGATAACTATAATGGATGAGTCGGAAGGGTGTCAAATGACTTCTTTATGCTTAAATGTTGTTGTATCATGTAAATCAGGGTGACACTGGTTTGTTCACAAATCTATATTTACAATCCATGATTATGTTTGTTTTATGTTCATATGAAAGTTAGAAAGCTAAAAATTTTAAATCTTGGATCAGCTTTAGTGAAACATGTTGTAATGTTGGAATATTTGTTTTTATATCTGATAACATGATTGGATACTTAGGACATCTTGAAGCTATAAAATATTGCAAGTCATGATCATATTCAAGCCACTTTTGGTGTTGAAAGGTTTTCCAAGAATTTTTCTACTTGTGAACTTCTCCCATTATATCCTTAAGACTCTTTTCTTCCTCTTTCAAATCAACATCTGGTAAATGATTGCCTCTTTTTTTTCACTGAACGGTTGGGATTTGGCCTCTTACGCCCTTAATCTTCTCTTCAATTCTTTTATAATTAGAGTTGTCAATAGGGGCGGCCCAACCCACCCGAGCTAGCCTTTACAGGCTTTGAAATTTGACAGAGCAGGTCGGGTTGGCCCCTTTTTTTAAGAAAAAATTACCTAGGTGAAGGCCTTTTAATCAATATTTACCAAAATTAAATATACGTTTATTTTATTACCATCTATAGCAAAAGATAACAAAATAGGAGATTGGAGAGAATTGTGCAATTTATATGTGATGTAATTTAATTCAATCAATTTGCTATTTATGGTTGAAAAAAATTATATTGCTATAAGTGGTAAATATTTTCTAAATATGGGATAATTATGTGATTTTTTTTTCTTTTGTGGGCTAGAAAACAGCTAGCCGAACCTATTAGTACGTAGGCCGCGGGCCTTGCCGGGCCATCCCACATTTTTATCCATATATTTTTTATAAATTTTTAAATGAAATAATAATCTTAAAATATTAAAATAAATAGCAACATGACAATATTACATAGTATTAGTGCTACTATTACTCCCTCCGTCCATCTTTACTTGTTCATATACTATTTTGAGATGTCAAACAATACTTGTTCATTTTATGAAATCAAAAGATAATTTCACATTAAGTTTCTAATTTATCCTTATTATTAATTATAGTTATTTTCTTATTACATTTTTCAAGACATTGTATATATTATATTCAAAGGCTGATTTAGTAAAATTATCCCTATTATTTACTATTTTTAATACTTGTATCAAGTCAATAACGGACAAGTAAAGATGGACGGAGGGAGTGCATATTATAAAAATATAATATAACACCCCGTGAAATTAACAAAATGTCCCTAAAATGTAATCACGCACACAGCACGTCTTCCAAAGCTCCGGTGGGAAATTTGAGACAGGATTTGTAATCAGCACGGAAAATCGAGTCGGAAAATGGTCTTGACCCGATTTAAGAGAAACCGGAGCGAAATTAAATTTTCGCTAATTAATCGAAAAATAGTGTCTACTCGTGTCATTGGTGCGACGTGGACAGAACGCGGAGCAACACTTTGCATTTTTTTTATTTTTTTGACTTGAAATTCCTGGAAAAAAAAAAGCGAGAATGTACTGGTCCGCGCCCCTGGCGCATCACGGACCAGTACACCAGATTTTAAAATTTTTTTGTTAATTGCGAGAAGGGCATTTTGGTCCTTTCCAACCCGTTCCTAACCCCTAAAAACGTGTTTTAAAGTCTTTCTATCACGATTAAGGGTCCAAAAACTAATTATTTTCTAAGTTCTACGCAATTTCTGAGAGAGGAGAAGAACAAGAGAGGTGAGGGTTTCCTTTGAGGTTTCAATTCTTTGCAGAAGACTTGACGATTCATCACTCCAGGTATGTAAAGGCTACCCAAAAGCATGGAATTGTACTTGCATGTGCCCCAATGTAAAGTTAGGATGTAAAAATTGATACTTAGAGTCTTGATTAGTGATTTCTTAAAAGTTTCTTGATTGTTATCTTTAATCCCTGAATATTATCTTTATTTCTTGAATACATTCTTTAAATTATGTTTTGTAACCTAAATTGATGATCATCATGCTTAAAGTTTACTGTATACATACATTATCATGTGATATTGATCTAACCCTTACAAATTCTCTCTTGAATAACGAACTTTGGGAGGATGCCTAGAGCCTTGATGGTCTGAATGTGATGTTTGACTGGGTCTGAGTTCTGAGGTGATGTGTGTTGATGACTTTGATAGCTGAAAACAATATTGGTAGAGTTGGATGGATATATTCCCTTGAATTTGAAAAGATAGTCTTGCCCGTAAAGGTTGAGTGATGGAAATCCTTGATGAATTGATAGACTTATGAGCATGTTGAGTCCTGGAAGGAGTATTGAGTACCGAAAATGTGTAAGAGTGAGTCCCACTCACACTCATTACCTACATGGCCAGCGTAGTAGAGGATTGGATCGTGATAACGGATGTTTCCTCAGTCCCAAAAGAGGACTTACTATTATTATAAACCCCTGATGTAAGCCTTTTTACCCCGGCAAGGTACTGGGCGGATGCCGCAAGGACATCGCTTTGTTGTACCATCACCGACTCATAGGTGATAGGTGTAAGTCCAAGAAACTCCCAAATAGGTCTCCTGATGATAGAACTCCGATGTGATGTGATGGTTTGATGTTTTGATGGACAGTGAGGTGGTAAAGCCCAATCCTATACTTTGAGGTGAGGTTGAGTGATTGACGAGTAACTATTACATTGTTCCATTTACTTTAGCCCTTTTCACATACAGTACATTCCATGTACTAACGCCCTTTTGGCACTGCATCGTTTTATGATGCAGATTCTATAGACAGAGGACTTCAACAGCCCAATCGTTGAGGTTCAGAGCTTTGATTTCAGCCCGTGGTGAGTCCTCCCCAGCATTTGGAGGATAATTATTTATTATTTTATATCAGTATTTCTTTTGATTGTGGCAACCATCGCCTGTCATGGTGCCTTCTTAGATGTTAGTTATAGAGGCTTCGTAGACATAGACGCTTGATGGACGGTGTTGGGCTTGTTGGTTCTCGTTTCCTTTCTTTGAGATATTTATTCATATTATCTATAATAGTTTATTATTTTATTGAATCTTCCTTATATGAATGGATGGAACAATGGTAATGAGAATAGGTGGTCCGCTTGGGGACCAGCAATAGCTTTCGAGTGTCAGTCACGTTTAGGGTACCCTCTCGGGGCGTGACAAACTTGGTATCAGAGCATAGAGTTCGAGTATCCTAGGGAGTCTACGAAGCCATGTCTAGTACAGTCTTATTTATGGGTGTGTTGTGCACCACACTTCATAAATAGGAAGTTATAAGACATTAGGAAGTGTTACCTTCTTCTATGATCTGAGATCGTGCTATAAAGTTTAGCTTGTGCAATTCTACTTTTAACTCGAGCGTTTTACGCTTACAGAAAATGCCACCCAAGAGAACTGCCACTCAAAGAGATTACCCAGCTCCCATTGCTGAGAACACCCAACTGGAGGCTCTGGTTCAGACTGAGACTAGGAGACCGCCCCGCTAGGACTGCTGAGGTCTCCTCAGCGCCCCCTGCTCAGCCCCAGCCAGCTTCCACTATTGAGGAAGAATTTAGAGGAGTCATCACTATGTTGACTCAGTTGGCGGCCTCACAGGGGAATAGCCAGGGTTCTCAAGCTCCCAATTCTGGCTCACAGGAACCCTCAGCTGCAACCCGGCTCAAAGACTTCTTGAGGATGAACCCGCCTGTGTATACGGGGTCGAAGGTGGAGGAGGACCCATAGAATTTCATTGATGAGATGTACAAAGTTTTGAGGGCTATGCATGCGAACAAGATTGAGGGATTTGAGCTTGTGTCCTACCAGTTGAAGGACGTGGCTAATGTGTGGTACACTCAGTGGTAGGGGCGTAGAGGTGAGGATGTGGAGCCTGCAGCATGGGAGGAGTTTGAAGTCACCTTCTTTGATCACTTCTTTCCTCAAGAGTTGAGGGAGGCGAAGGCAGAGAAGTTCGTGAATCTGAAACAGGGAGGGATGGTTGTGAAGGAATATAGCCTTAAGTTCATCAAATTGTCAAGGTATGCTCCAGAGATGGTGAAAGATATGAGGCAAAGGATGAGAAGGTTTATGTCTGGTTTGGCCAGACATGCGCAAAAAGAGTGTAAGGCTGCTTTGCTGATTCCTGATACGGACATCTCCAATCTTACGGTGTATGCCTAGCAGACAGAGAAAGATAAAAGGAGGGATAGGGAAGAGCATTTGAACAGAAAGGCGAAGTCAGTAGGACATGAGCCTAGCCCGCAGAGACAGCATAGGGGTGATATATCCTATTTCCAGATGAGATCATCACATCCCGCACCTTCGGTAGCAAGTGCGCCCGTATAACCAAGCAGGTATGACCAGAAATTTCAGATTTATCAAAATTTCAGGACCCCAGGCGCCCAATCTCAGGCCAGTGTGACTCAGGGGCCGAGGGGAAAGCCACTTTGTGGCACTTGTGGGAAACTCCATCTGGATAGGTGTTGTCTGGGCATGGATGCTTGTTTCCTATGTGGGCAAGCGGGCCACTTCCAATAGGAGTGCCTAAAGAGGAGACGAGGTGAAGAGAACAGCAGAGCCCAGTCTTCCACAGCACCCCCAGCGGGTAACCAGCAGAGGGGTACTACTACGGGTACAGGAGGTGGAACGAACCGTCTTTATGCTACGGGTAATCGATAGGAGCAGGAGGCTGCACCAAATCTTGTCACGGGTATGCTTCAAGTCTTTTCTTATGATTGTTATGCATTACTTGATCCAGGTGCTACTTTGTCTTTTGTGACCCCTTATGTGGCTAGTATGTTTGGGATTCTTCCAGAGTGTTTGCTTGAGCCCTTTACTGTTTCTACTCCTACTGGTGCTATCCTAGTTGATAGGGCTTACAGGGATTGTGTGGTGTCTATTTATCATAGAGACACTTTAGCTAATTTGGTAGAGTTGGAGATGGTTGACTTTGATATAATAATGGGCATGGACCGGCTTCATGCTTGCTATGCTTCTGTTGACTGTAGAACCCAGATTGTTAAGTTCCAGTTTCCTAATGAGCCTGTATTAGAGTGGAAAGGGAGTTCTGTTGCTCCTAAGGATAAATTCATCTCTTGTCTTAGAGCTAAAAAGTTAATCTCCAAGGGTTGTATTCACCAACTCGTGCGAGTAAAGTCTAACGATGTTGAATCCCCTACCTTTGAGTCCATCCTGATTGTGAATGAGTTTCCAGAGGTACTTCCTAATGATCTTCTCGGAGTCCCTCCTGATAGGGAGATCGACTTTGGGATTGATGTTCTTCCCAAGACTAAACCCATTTCAATTCCACCATATAGAATGGCCCCCGCAGAGTAGAAAGAATTGAAGAAACAATTGAAAGACTTGTTAGAGAAAGGTTTCATAAGGCCTAGTGTCCCACCTTAGGGTGCTCTGGTCCTATTCGTGAGTAAGAAAGATGGGTCTTTGAAGATGTGTATAGACTACCAGCAATTGAACAAGGTTACCATAAAGAATAAGTATCCTCTTCCCAGAATAGATGATCTCTTTGACCAGCTTCAGGGTACTACTTGTTTCTCCAAGATAGACCTCAGATCAGGTTATCATCAGTTGAAGGTGAGGGAAAGTGATATTCCAAAGACAACCTTTAGGAGACGATATGGCCATTTTGAGTTCTTGGTCATGTTCTTTGGGTTAACAAATGCACCTGCAGCTTTCATGGATCTGATGAATAGGGCATTCAGGCCGCATCTTGATATGTTCGAGATCGTGTTTATTGATGACATTCTGGTATATTCGAGGGATGAAGAGGAGCATGCTAGTCACCTTAGAGTGGTTTTGCAAACACTCAAAAATCACGAGTTATATGCGAAATTCTCCAAGTGTGAGTTTCGGCTCAAGTCAGTGGCTTTCTTAGGCCATGTCTTTTTGGGAGATGGTATTCAATTTGATACTCAGAAGATTGAGGCAGTTAAAAATCAGCCAAGACCCACTTCTCCAATAGAAATAAGAAGTTTCTTGGGTTTGGCCGGGTACTATTGCAGATTTGTTGAGGGCTTCTCTTCTCTGTCAGCCCCATTGACTAAGCTGACTCAGAAGAAGGCCAAATTTCAGTGGTCTAAGGCATGTGAAAAGAGTTTTCAGGAGTTGAAGACTAGATTGACTACAGCACTAGAGTTAACTTTGCCAGACGGTACAGGGGACTTCGTGATATATTGTGATGCATCCCGAGTGGGATTGGGCCTTATAATCATGCAGAGAGGGAAGGTGATAGCTTATGCTTCCAGAAAGCTTAAGGCTCATGAGAAGAATTATCCGACTCATGACCTTGAGTTGGCAGCAGTGGTGTTAGCACTTAAAGTTTGGAGTCACTATTTGTATGGAGTGCATGTGCACATGTTCACTGACTACAAAAGTTTGCAGTACGTGTTCAGCCAGAAAGAGCTCAACCTGCGGCAGAGAAGATGGGTAGAGTTACTCAAGGATTATGATATGAGCATTTTCTATCACCCAGGTAAGGCTAACATTGTCGTTGATGCTCTTAGCAGGATGTCCATGGATAGCACTACCCATGTGGAGGAGGAGAAGAGAGAATTAGCCAGAGAGGTGCATAGATTGGCTTGATTGGGAGTATTGCTTGAGGAGAACAACAAAGGCAGGGTCAATGTTCAGAATGGTTCTGCTTCATCCTTGGTGTTAGAGGTGAAAGAAAAGCAAGACCAAGACCTTGTCTTACTTCAATTGAAGGAAGCGGTTCACAAGGAAAAGGTGATGGTTTTTTCCAAAGGGGGAGATGGGGCATTAAGATATCAAGGGAGATTGTGTGTACCTGATGTTGATGATGTTCGAGACAGAATCATGGTCGAAGCTCATAGCACGAGGTATTCCATTCATCCTGGCTCCACCAAGATGTACCACGACTTGAGGGAAGTCTATTGGTGGAATGGGATGAAGAAAGACATTGCCGAATTCATTTCTAAGTGTCCTAATTGCCAACCAGTTAAGGTTGAACATCAGAAGCCATGTGGATTAGCTCAGAACTTTGAAATTCTTAAGTGAAAGTGGGAGGTGATCAACATGGACTTTATTACCGGCTTACCAAGATCCAGAAAACAACATGATACGATATGGGTGATTGTTGACAGGATGACTAAGTCAGCCTACTTCTTGGCGGTTAAGACAACT